>PNEQ01002916.1:0-78603 GCA_003012365.1 Medauroidea extradentata | reverse complement strand
TCGTATTCGTATACTGCACTCTGTCGGTTGCAGTCTGCAACTAAACAGCGCGCTGTACAGTGGCTCGTTCTGGCGGAACAACGAAACACTACTATTCCATTTAGTTGTCCGCGCTTGCACACGCCGCGCTGTGAGTGCCTAGATCCTCAGTCCTCACTCACCAGTCCGGCCGAGTCTGAAGAAGAAGGATCTAGGCGCATGCTCGCCATTATCATTGTTCGCCCGGTTAAAACGTAAAATTCTGATGTTTATAGAATCAAACTTTACATCAGGCATAAAAGAATAATGAGCGTAATTTTACCAAATAAAATAAAAAATGGAGGAGTGTAATAGAGAAAAGTGGTGTGGATGTAATAAATCCTTTCAGGAGTTTGCAAAATATGAAAAACCCAACTTTTTAGGAATTTTCCATGTATGTCCCGCACCCGACTTTTCGATAAGGATTTTGCGAAAAAAAGGTGCGGGTGGTACGTGGGTAAATACGGTAATTGGACAAAATGCGAGTAAATACGGGGATGTTTCAGTTCTTTCCCGGTCATAAAATCACTCATAAAATTTTTTTTAAATTCGCGCATATTTTGCGCACCCCGATTTTTCAGTTAAAATTTTTGGATAAAAATTGCGCAAATTATGCGAGTAAATACGGTAATCCTCATCTCATTCCAAGGGAAAGAAGACCACTTACTGAGAGCTTTGTATTAATAAGATTTCACTGTAGAAGGCTGTACACCAAACTCACATGATTAAGGTCATCATCCATAATTTCTACTGCTTTACAGGTAATTATATTTTAATTCCAAAACAAGAGCAGGTGTTGAAAAATTGTTGCACATTTTTGTTAAAAACAACGTTAACTAATTTTTTCAGAACAAAATACACATTGGTGTCAGCTAATTATGCAATAAAGGAAATTCTCATTCATTAATGAACTAATTAGCCAAATCTACATAATTTTTTATCTCGACATAATTATACTAGACAGTATTAACAATTTTTAACAAAACTGTGCAACAGTTTTTGTATATCTAATCTTGTTTAAGAATAAAAAATAACCATTGCAAAAGCAGTAGAAAAGATGGATCGTGGCCATAAGGCCATGGTGTGCAGCAATTATAGTCATATTTTTATGTTTTTATTTGTACCAGATATTTTTCCTTATTTTAGATATAAACTGTGACTAAATTTTGCTTTTATCAAATTTTTTTAATCTCTCATTGTGTTTTAGAGTAATAGATTGTAAATGTCAAAATTTGTATGTACAGTTTTCAGTATGACACTAAAACTAACTGACATACCAAACTGAAAAAATTCACAGTGAATAATGATGTAGGCTACAAGGTCTGCTATATAAAACCACAAAATAACAAGTTATGTATTTTATAAAAAAAAAACTGTTGAATTTTTTTATTTTTATTTTAAATTTGCGTACTTTGGTTTTCCTTACTAGTATAAAACCGTTCGATGCAAATTTGGACTTTGATATGCCACTACTATATACAAAAACTATGAAAGCTAAAAAATTTTCATTACAGTAAAAACATACACAATGTACATCTACAAAACAAACCATGTCATAAACAAACATAAAAATTACTCAAACAACTAACATTTTTGGTAAACTTCTGCCGTAATTGTTGAGTACAGTACACTCTAAACACTGGGTTCAAATTATTCTAGATGAATACTGGGCTGGTTCCTTGATACAGGATACTTCAGTTTCCTTCATACGTTTTCGTGTAACACTACCAAGGCTATGATACTGTAAGGGAGAATATAAAGAACCATATTCATAAATAAATTATGTACACGTATATGTTCATATTAAGTGACAAAAAGTAACCAGGGCTTCAAAAAATCACAATTTACCATTAACAACCTATACCTAGGAGTAGGTTCTGAAAATAATAACTTGCGAACATGTATTTTGCATCAGCAAACTTTGCAAACATTTTAAATTACTCTTCAATGTCAGCATGTAGTAACAAGCATTCCGAACATTTAAATATTAACAAACCATATACGTAAATGTGATAGTGCAGTTTGAATATTGGCCACAAAATATATTAGGGAGATTACAGAAAATACATGAGAATGTTTTAAAATATTTAGTGAAGTAAATAATTGTTATTACTATTTCCAGCAAAAAGAAAATGCCCTTACAGGCTGCCAGTTTCACCTTGAATAACAAAAATAGCAAATTAGTGTGCCAATTTGACAGAAAGTTGTACATTCCCTTCATAGACACTCTGTATTTGTATCACTAGATTATACAGTCATAAAATTGTAGCTGGTATTTTCTCTTATTGTTATATATGAACATACGACATGTTTCATTTTTTTCTTGAATGCAATTAATATAATAAAAACAATGCTAAGCTGCATTAAGCACAATATTTGACTGTTGCATTCATTTCACATTAAGATCAGCTGACTGACAGCTGTTCACAGCCAGATCTGATAAACTAATTTGAAACTCGACCATATTTTGTTTCATAGATAATGTAATGCAAATATTTTAATAAGATAAATTTGCATTAACAGAATGTGTGTGTTTTGTGACAGCCTCTGAAAGTGACAACTCCACGTGGCAGCGACTACCTGCTGCAGTATGATGAGGCAGGGGCATTGCAGTCGTTGACTACGCCTAGAGGACATATTCACGCCTTCTCCCTCCAGACGTCGCTGGGGTTCTTCAAATACCAGTACTTCTCCCCCATGAACAGGCACCCATACGAGATCTTGTACAATGACGATGGTCAGATCCTTGCCAAAGTGTATCCTCACCAGTCTGGAAAGGTGGCTTATGTCTACGATCAGAGCGGCAAATTAGAGACCGTCCTGGCTGGGTTCTCCTCTACGCATTACACATACCAGGAGAACACTAACCTCGTGAAAACTATTGACATAGTCGAACCAAATTTTGAGTTGAAACACGAGTATAAATATCACGCGGGGATAGTCAAAGACGAGAAGCTCAAGTTTGGTAGCAAAAGTGGTCTGGATAACGCTCATTTTCGGTTCCAGTACGATGGGAATGCCAGGATATCTGGAATTGATGTAGAGATAAATAGCAAGCAACTTCCACAACAACGTCTCAAATACAACCAAAACCTGGGTATGCTAGAAGGTGTTAGTGACCTTAGGATCTACAGAAACACTTTCAACCGGTCTGTGATGCAAGATACCAGCAAACAGTTCTTCACCATAACAGATTATGACAGCCACGGCAGGATCAAGTCTGTGCTCATCAACATCAAGTCATTTGATGTTTTCAGATTAGAATTAGAATATGACAAGCGCAACAGAATAAAGATGCAAAAACTGTTGATTGGACGGGCAACCTTCATGGATCGTGTTACGTACAATGCTGATGGTCACGTTCTGGAAGTTGTGGGTACCAACAACTGGAAGTACGTTTATGACGAGAATGGGAATGTTATAGGAGTGATAGAACAAGGTGAGAAGATATCATTAGGGTATGACAGTGGCGACAGGGTGGTGCAGTACGGTGATGTGGAATTCAACAGCTACGATGGCCGTGGCTTTGTGGTGAGGCGGGGTGAGCAGAAGTACCGCTACAATTCCAGAGCACAACTGATCCATGCATTTGAGCGTGACAAGTTTCAGACGTGGTATTTCTATGACGACCGTGGGAGACTTGTATCTTGGCATGATGAACGTGGAAATGTAACTCAGTTTTTGTATGCTAATCCCAGCACACCAGACCTAATTACCCACGTTCACTTCCCCAAGACTGGTCGCACTTTCAGACTGCTGTACGATGAGCGTGAAGTTCTCATTACAGTTGAAACATCAGAGCAGCGCTTCTACGTGGCATCTGACCAAAATGGCTCACCCCTTGCACTGTTTGACACCAATGGGAACATTATAAAGGAAATACGCAGGACACCATTTGGTAAAGTGACAAAGGACTCAAACCCAGATTTCTACCTTCCTGTGGACTTCCATGGGGGGCTGCTGGATCCAAACACTGGTTTGGTTTATTTGGACAAGCGGCTGTACGATCCAACCGTGGGGCAGTGGATGACTCCAGCTTGGGAGGAGCTGGCCAATCAGCTGACCGCACCAACTGATGTCTTCATCTACAGATTCCAAAACAATGACCCAATCAATCCGAAGAGCAATGTGACATATATGACAGGTACTTATCTTTTAATTCATAGTGGTGCATGGAGGAGATAGTAACTTACTATGTAAAATAAGTTTGTTTAATCTTAATTTCAGCATCTTAATGCTTACGTGAAACTTAACATTGACATAATGTAGTTATTGCAAGTTCTCAAAATTACTCAAACTAATTTCAAAGTTGCTGTAAACTTATCAGGAACATCAGGTCCTCGTAAAACATTTTTAAGAAGGTTGTGTGTATGTACTCTTAAGTATGCTAATATTTCATGACAGAAGTGATCATTAACTTTTTTGTAAGACAATCGTGTAAAACTTGTAAAGTTGTATTGTGCAGTATTTACAAGAAATTAATTTTGGAACACGTCCACCTGTAATGACATAGGCTGTGTCCCAAATAACCATCATAACTTATGTTTGAACTCACACTTACATTCTCTCAATTATTTGCAAACTCTCCATATGGAATTTATTTATTTATCTTCATACATTCTTTAAAGCCAGAGGCTATAGAACAAGTCAAGATTTAATCTGCAATAAAAGATACATAAGTAAAATACATACAAATTATTTATATTCCAAATATTCGTTAATTGTATAAAAAGAGTTAGTGATCAAAAAGTCTTTTAATTTAAGTTTAAAAACACTACTATCTGCATTATAATTTAATTTAAGTGAATTTGGAAACATATATTATAATAGAAGAAGAATACAGGACACTCTTCTAGTACACATTAAGCTTCGTAATAGGCTTATGCAAATATTTAGTTTTGGGAGTATTATATTTATGAACCTCAGAATTTTTTTTTTTTTTTTTTTTTTTTCAAAAAAAAATCTGGGTTATATATTATAATACATATCACAGAAAAAATATATTGACATGATAATGTCAACATTTTATATTTTTTAAACAAATCATGACAAGGATGTGTTTGTTTCATACTGGCAATTGCTAATGAATTAAATGAGTAATCGTTGACATCATGCCAATTACCTACTTATCTGTATTGGTAAATTAACTGTGTATGTTAAGAAGAATACTTTGTGATTACTTGTAATTCCTATTCCTATTAGAATGATGAATTGTACAAATTTAATATAATATCCCACTAAAATAATATTTTGGAAATAAATATGTTAGTGACTGCAAACATAAAAAGTTACTATGAAAAATGGCATATAGGATTATGTAGTTAAATGACTACACACACTACATTTACGCACATATAGTATAATGTGTGCACTCACTGTATGCACTTACAATATCACACTGTCATACAGAACAACATTATACGACATCATTTCCAAGCATGAACGTGTGAGGGTAAATACTTTGATTGTTTGGAACAATGCTTTGATCAGTGCCATTAAAAAGAGGTTGTTAAAGGTGAGACAAAATTTGACACAGTGTTAGCATTAGCAGTTGGTTAAGTTATGAAAAATGTAACTCCACGGTAACCCATAAGTTTTCAGTTCATCATTATTAAGGGCTGTGCCTACCAAGCTGCCAGCTAAAAAGTTTAAATGAGGAACCAATGTTACAATTAGTTACCGTAAAATGGTGTGAATAGGAACATAGGAGTGAACAGGAACAAAACTAGAAACCAATACCTAGCTTACACATTTTCCTTAAATAAAATTATATTACAATAAAAGCACTACTTATAAACTGTTTTAACTTGTCCATATAAAAACCACAGTTTTTAAAACAGAGTTGATGCTGAAAATTTGGCTCTAAAAATTTTATTTTCCTGTCATACCAGTGTTTACATTTACCCCATTTCATGGTACTCCTCAATGTATCAACTTTATAGATGATTCTTTCAAACAAAACATATTCTGTGTGAAATTTCTATAAGAAGATTGGCATATGAGAAACTATACCAATTTTTAAAATTTTTAATACTGTACTTGCTATCTCAATTGTATTTTAAAAAAATTATTTTTCACAAAAAAAAATATGAGAAAACATTTTTTAAAATGGTTTTATTGAAAATTAATTTTGTTTAATGTTGATTCCCCATCTGCTGCTGCAAAATAGGTAGGCAGAGGATACAGTGGTTGGCGCAGTGTCTAGTGCACTTGCCTCTCACCAAAGTGATCTGGGTTGGATTCTCAGCGATGTTGGTCCCCAGATTTTCAAATATGGGAATCTTGCCAGATGATGCCGCTGTTCTGCAGGGTTTCGTTAGATTTCCCGTTTCTTTTCATCTTCCCATTCTGGCACTTCTCCATTGCAGGGCCTCATTCTGGGCCATAATTCAGGGCAAGTAGATGCCTACGGGCACCCAGTAGTAAGTCAGATTCCAGCGTGCAATACCCTGGCAGTCGGATACCCTCCTCAAACAATATAACTTACGTTATGATCTCATTTCAGATCTGCCCAGCTGGCTGAAGCTGTATGGGTATGATGTTGACAATATGCTGGGGTCTTCCTACACTGCCCGCATGGTGTACCAGCCACGAGCAACAGTTACCTCGCCCCAACTGTCTCCTGACTTTGGAGTCATGTCGGGCCTGCAGTGCATTGTTGATAAAGTGAACAAGAACTTCCGAGAGCTGGGCTTTGTCCCGAAACCTCTTTTGAAGATGGAGCCAAAAACAAGGAATCTCCTACCTCGTGTTGCCTACAGGTATGTTTTGAGTTCATTTAAGTTCAACCTGGTTTAGTTGTGGGATAGGGGCTAGTAGGTATACTCCATTTCATATATGTTTGGATACATCTGTAATATTTTGTTATTTTTGTCACTACACAAGGCAAACTTTGTAGTACAAGTGCTGAAATGGACATTTCAGGTTCATTTTAGAGCTAAAAATGTCTTGCATTGTGCAACAAATCGCAAAATACTAAAACATTATTGCCCATAAGTTGCTGTCAAATTTATCCAAACTTATATGAAACAGAGTATATTTGCGTAGACAGTTGATTATCAGTATGTTGATAAATTTAATGTAAAATTGTTTAATAACATCTGAATAGAACAGAGTAGCATATGTATTATATTGAGAAAATATTCAGTTTACAAAATGAAAAAATAGTGTTCTCTTTTAACATCACTTTTCTCAAAGTCCTTTCATACTTTGTTACTTTAATTTACTCAATGTTGGCCACTCATATTTTAATATCATTTTAAATATAGAATTGCCGACCACATACTCTTATATTGTGCATCACTTATGCATTGTCTATTTCGCGCACAACTTCCACCATTTTTTTTTTTTTTGTTTTTTCTAAATACACGTACCACAGTTCCCCCATTGTGATCTAGACCATAAACATTTTTTCAAAGGAAATTAAGGTGTTATTGTCTGCAGATATTTTGAAATATTTAAAAAATTCACAGATACATTATGAACAAAAAATTACTAAGTATCATTGGAAAGCACTGGTTTTTAAAAGAAGGGTAAAAGTACCTGGTTTAGAGTGGTTTTCACGTAGCGCCATTCTCCTAAGAACCTGACGACTCGATTGAATGATGACTTATTGCAATTTCACTTTAATTTTAATAAGAAAAAAACTATTACCAGTATATCAGAATAAAAAAATTTTTGGCTACAAAATGTGTCAAAATCTTTGTCAAATGTTCGTTCAAGTGACTAAGCTCATATACAGTATGTAGTATTGTTGCTTATTTGCCTCATTTATCCATGGTTGTTTTTAATACTAATACAATTTAAACTTGCACACTTAGGCCCTATAGTTCAGAAATTTTCATTCAAACTAAATGCACACACTTGTTTTCCGTTTTCATAGCATTGCAGAGTTTTCATTAAATTTTTGTGAAAGTGAAAACAGCACAGTAAATAAATAAATTTATTTATTTTTTCATTTTCACTTTGGGCATGAAAAAGCAGTCTTTACATAACCTTACAGAACTAATATTATGTATTACAGTACATAAGGAAATGCAGAATGAGTGAGGATAGAAAAGTACCACATTCAAGCTCAAATTACTGTGCACACATGACTTCTGCGGTACCAGCAGTTTTGGGCATCATTGAGGTAGTCTGTGCACTGTGTAACACAACCCGTCCTCGGGCCACGCTGTCCCCAAACGCCAAGGGTTTTCCTAGGGTTCATTGTTTGCCAAAGCGGAGCTACTTAAGAGTTCGTTAGAAGGTTTTACACTAAATATGAAATAAACTTCGTTGCTTCTGAGCACTGGCGTTTCCACTATTCTCAACTATGAGACAACCATTTATTTAGACAAATTAAAACACAACTCACGACAACACCGGCGTTTCCCCAGTAGAAGTTCCAGTTACAACAAAAATACAGCAAAAGTTGTTTAGGGTGTGCTCAGTCCCGGATGCGTTCGGATTGCTGACTCGGGTTTTCATGACCTCAGTTCGCTAGTATAATCAGCCACGTGGCTGATACTCCACTGCTGCGGTACACTTAAGCCCCAAGTTCACCTTTTAGCCTTCCAAAGTTAACGTGCCCTTTACATTACTTGTGGACCAGATGTGCCCGTCATCCCCAAAGTCAATCATTGTAGGAGGTCGTTAGACTGAACCTGTGACTCGGAGACTCAGGAACAGGAAAGGAAGTGGCCGTGGCCAGTATTTAGGAAGCATTGCAACATTTGCCTGTAGCAATTAAAGAAAACCATGGTAAGACGCGAGTTACACTGTTAACTGGGTTTTAAGTTGAAAAATGATCAAGTTGACAGAAATAGAATTGTGATGAGGATTTTGAACTCCATTTGCATGCATCAATGAAATGGTTGGAGCTGTAAATTCATTCGGCAGTCACTTCCTAGGAAGAACTCGGTCCTTAGGACACCAAATAAAAATAAAATTTTTTACAGAACAGAGTACTATTTGAATACTAGATGCAAGTCCCGTTTCCAATTGTGTGTGCAGCCAATCAAATACTGACTTGTTTACATCGCTCAAATTTGTTTTATATGTATTTAAATACTGTACATTGAACTTGGCCCATCACCAGCTGGCCATTTGCTCCTGGCCCTCAGATATGGGAAAAATGTTAATGGGAAGAGTTACTTGCACATTTTTCAAGTATAATTCTACCATCATCTGGAATGTTTTTTACTGTTTGTAGGCAAACATATTTGGAAGACATTTTATAGTTCTGTCACAAAATGTTTTATCCATACATGCTGTAATGGAGTTCTAGCGCTATTTAGGTAATCATCGTAATGAGGTATTAAGATGAAGAATGTGCAATTTCTTGCCAAACTTCTGTCCTGCATGCTCTCCTGCATGTGTATGCAATGTGTAGCTTTAGTTTTTTTTATTTTAAACAGCAAAATACTTAAGTTCTTTACTTATAAAGTGAATTATTTCCCATTGTGGTTCTGGCACAGTGCAGCAAAAGTGCATAAGTAAACATTTCCACGGAACATCATCCTGCAATTTAATAGTTTTATAAGAAAACTGCATGATCATGAAGTCCTCTACACCACTGCTATGATACATAGACAATCCCAGTATGTATATGCACTGGCAAAAAAAATTTTTAGTTCAATTTGCAGTATATGACTACTGATTACAATATACTGTATAATGATATTAATGTATCACTTCAATAATGACATGTCTCCTATAGAATGAAACTATTTGAATAAGTGGATAATGCATGGCCTTATGCAGAAGACATCCCATTGCTTTTGAGCTATAGTAAACCTAAGACAGTAGACTACATCAAATATTTGGTAATAAAATATTATTAATCTTCACATTACTTGATATTCTCTACAACATGTAATAATTATTTTCTTGCTTCTGCAGACGAGCTGTGTTTGGTGAGGGTGTGCTCATATCCCGACTTGATGGGAGGGCAATCGTCAGTGTGGTAGATGGAGTGAATAGTGTGGTGCAGGATGTTGTGACATCAGTGTTCAACAACTCCCACTTTTTGGACTTGCACTTCAGCCTTCATGATCAAGACGTCTTCTATTTTGTAAAAGACAATGCACTAAAGATACGCGATGACCAAGAGGAGTTGCGTCGTCTCGGAGGAATGTTTAACATTTCCGCTCACGACACAGCTGAGCACGGCACTGGCGCGACCAAAGAACTTCGTCTCCACAACCCCGATGCAGCAGTGTTCATTCGGTACGGTACGGATCCGGAACAAGAACGCCACAGGATACTCAAGCACGCCCATAAGCGTGCTGTCGAGCGCGCTTGGGAACTCGAGAAGCAGTTAGTTGCTTCTGGGTTTTCTGGTCGGGGCGAGTGGAATGAAGAGGAGAAGGAAGAGTTGCTTCTGCATGGAGACGTCGACGGTTTCGAGGGAGTCGACATCCACAGCATCCACCGATATCCACAGTTAGCTGATGACCCAGGAAACGTTGCGTTTCGGCGAGATACCAAGCGCAAGAGGAGAAAGAGCGGCAGTCGGAGATCACGTCTCCATCGACATGACTCGTGATTGTGTTGAACGAAATCCCGCCAGAATCCCATGTGTAACAAGTGAGTACTTGAAACATGCCATTATCAATTCAGTTTTTTTTTACTAAGGCCAAAGTGACAGCGAAGCAAGACTAGTCATACGATGGTTCATGTGATTACCAAATGAACTACTTGTACAGAATTATTTCAGACAGTTCACAGTCAAGAATTTATATATTAGTACAATTTTGACTGTGGAGAACAAGAATCCTAGATAATGTGGCTGGCAGTAATAGCATAGGAAAGTAGCAAATTATATTTTGGAGCTAATGTTTGTGTTTTCAAGGCTATAGACAGAATTATTAGTAAGAAGGAAGGTTTTGCCCAAATCAGGGTACTGTTTCTGACTGAAAAAGTAGATGAGTGCTACGGGATGTGGTGTTTTTTAAGCGTGTATTGCGAAACACAGTCATCGTGATGTGCCATTTTTAAATATGTGAGATACGAACATAATGTATTCTTCCTATGACATTAAAGCTTTCTTTCCTCGCCAGACTATAATGTCATCAGATGCTGATGAAAGATTGTTTTTGTTAATTCACAATTATATGTTGCAGAGGCCTACTTACCAGCTTCGTGGTTATGATAGGGTATGATTCAATTAATTATTTGTGTGTGGTCAAAACAAGTCAAAACACTGAAAGGTACTAATTTTTACCAAATTCACCATTTGGAAACAGGGTAGTTGATAATTCCATGATCTGTACTGTATTGGCTCAAATACTGTACATTTTCCCTTGCATAATGTGAATTATATTCTTGATTACAGCAGCGGAGTCTGGGAGATCCCTTGAACAAATTCCCTTTTGCGATAGTTGTAAAGATGGTTCTGTGATATAAGTGTGCAATTCACTTTTTCGTTTATTTATATGGTATTGTTAGTTTTAGAAGAGTGTCTGTGCGTATTCAGTATGCTTACACTATAATTTACATAGACAAATTAAATTTTTAGTTTGTCCGTAACAGCTGTGAACAAAACTATTGCTGTTAATATTTGGAAATGTTTTAAAATTGTAATTGGCAGAGAAAATTGACAGTTTATACATAGATTTTTTACTGTTTTATTATATTTAAATTTATTAGACATCCTAATTTTTAATACACATATAAATTTAATGTTATGCCTTGGGTTCGATAAGACAAAAATTTGACTAACAAATAAAACAAATCTACTTCACATGTTCAGGTTTAGTTTTAAGAGCAAGTATTGTAACTCATTTTAACTTATTAATTTGGAACTCAATTATTTTAACCAAGCAATTAATTTGTAAAAATTCTTATATGTGCCTTGAGATTAACAAAGCTGTCATACCTACCCATCTGCTTCACAACAGAAATATGTTCTCTCAAAATTTTCAGAGGTTACATATTTATAACTGTAAATACCATGCACAAGATAAACTTGTAGTTGACTGAATTTATCTGTTTGACACACTAAAGGAGCTTAAGGAAACTAAGTAGGTACAATCCAACTGGGTATCATTGGTCATGTGACTGGATCTACTCAATAGTTGGATGCTTAACGAGCGGTCGCAAATCCGAAGAGCAGTTACTAGGCGGCCTTTATAAAAAATATGGCACAATCTGCAGAAGCGATAATTTCAGTCGCCGATCTGGCAGACCTACCGGTATGTTATTAGACCAGGCTAAAATAGTGCAGAATATCTTTTTGTGCTGGTATAATATGCATATGTAGCATTAAAATTGTGTACTAGTACGTAATGATAATTTATTCCATACCCGAATTACATACTCCGGCAACATTTTTAATTGATAAACTGCTCCAGACTTCTTGTTCAACAAAAATACTACGATCCGATATCGTATTTTCTGTGAACATGCATTCAAACCATCTTACAACATATTTTCTATTATGTACACATGCGGGAGTCTGTTTGTTTACTTTTTTATGCACACTTTCCTTTGTATCGTCTACTGGCTGCTATCTACACTGCTCCCGAGCAGGGTAGATCTATGTGGATCTGGCGACGGGATCGAGTTGAACATTTTGAGATCTTGAGGGCCGGTAGATCTTTATCGCGTGACGTTTCCGACTGATTTATTTGCTATCAAGTGGATCTCAAGTAGTTTCCGTAAGCCCCAAATATAACTTGTACTCAACTCTGCGAGAGTTCATATAGGACTATATTGAAACACTAACCATAAAATAATTTTTGTGGGTAGTAATGTACAGCACAAACTTCTCCTACTGGATATAGTAAGCCCTACATTACTCAACATTACATAATTTTGTTGCAACAGAAGACTTGTACTAATGATAGGATACAATGAGACATTATTCTGGTAATTTTTTTTCCTTGCCAACAAATAGTGGAAATAACTGTTAAAACAATGCTGATACATTTAATTGTTTACCTTTCATTATTTCATTCTTACTGCTCTAGAAAGTTTGTGAATGTATACTCACGTTTTAAGTATCCCCCCCCCCCCCAAGTTTTAAAATGTGAAAATGGTGCTCGAACAAACACATGTTCTGAAAAAGAAAAAAAAAGAATGGCTAATCCAAACAAACATCTACAGCCAACACCCAATAATCTGTGCTAATTTAACTGGAAAATGTGTATAATCTGCAATAAATTACAAATGGTACCTATGTAGCAAAATGTTGTTCACTTAAAACTGAGAATCTTAAAATTAAGGTTACCATGCTTTTAAATCACTTTTGTAGTGTCATAAAATGGAAACCATGTTGTAAAATTAACATTGTACTTTCCACACTTGTAAAATTATGGTTTTGACATAGAACTTGTTTTAAAAATTATTTTTGAGATGCCACTGATTAATTGCAAAGTGGATACTCGAGAATTTACTGTACTTCTATTAATTTTTTGGCCGTTAATTTTCAAGGAATAGGCTCATTCTGATAACAGAAGTATTGAAACAAAATTTTGTATTCCAATTTTCAGTTAACTGAGCTGCAGCCTTTTTTAATAGTTTGGTAGTAGTGTTAGGTTTTTCTTCACGATAAACATTAGTTAGTAGTGAAGTGAATTGCTAACATCAGCACCTACTGAGATTGCACTGTTCACAGACACTCATCTCTCAACATGCCTTAGAAATATTAATGAGTAAAACTGCTCTCGCAAAAAGTGTTCGACCCAATACAGTCGCTGGATATCATCATCTGTTCTTGGAAATGAATGCAGTTGTTGGTGGAATGTTTTTTTACCAGTTGAATGAGTGATGTAGTGAAGCGAAATGTGACATGATAGAAAGAAGAATGTTTTTTTTTCTACTGTGAATTTGTAATGTCTGTTGAACTTTGAACGCAAAGCGGCCAGTATTTTGTGTGAATACTCACGTAAAACATTGTTTCTCTCAGCAGTGATGTCAAGAGGCTAGTGTTTGTACATAATGCTAAAGAACGTCACAGACAGAAAAACTGTTCCTTGTGTGCTTTGTCTGAACTGCGTTTTTGTAGGGTGACTTAACTGTCTATGTCTGTGATTTTGCATTGCAATAGTAGCCAGAAAAGGTTATTGTTTAATACTAATAGCAAACTATGTGTATATAATTTCATTTAAAAAAAGATAAGCTTCGAATAAAAATGATTAGGCCATATTTCATAGACTTTTTTAATGGCTTTGTTGTTCTGAATGGCAAATTAAAGTGTGTATTTCCAGTCAACCTTTGTACAATGACAGTTAAAAAAAACATTATGTTCCAGATCTCAATAGAATTTAGTAAATGTGTTTTTTTTTAAATTCATCTACACTCTAAAAAAAATTCATATTTTGAGCTTTATAGTGTATGTTAACGTATGTTTTATTTGTAACATGAAGCTTCTATCCTTGGTGCTTAAACAATGCTACAACCTCACTGTATATTTGTACACATTTCATTAGAGTTTTAAAATGTAAAGTATATAGAAGAGTAATTTTCTTTACATAAAAAAGAAAATATTTTTAGCTTATGAAAGTTTATTTTATAAATATGTGTGTAAAGATCTATTGAAAACTATATTTTAAAATGTTTTCAAAGTGATCATGTTTATCCTCTGTACTTTGTAACTTAATAAATTTCTGGATAATTATTTGTTAATGGTTTTAACAATTTTGAAATGTGCTGCATTGAACTTTACACACATGTTACAAATTTTAATTTTTTTTATCACCATGATGTACAGATGTGAAGTAAATTGTTACTATAGAAACAAAGCTTTAGTTTTGAAAACAATGAACATAAAATATTGTATAAAGTGATAAAATAGCAGCATCAAATTACTTGTGTTTAATCCACTGTGGGGACGTGTGATTTAGAATAATGGATGAGACACTTCTGCCGATTCTGTAGTTCACTGTTGGCTATTTATGTGACTTTTTTTGAGAAGAAAGTAAAAATTGTTGGGGGGAAAGTGCCACCGGGAGACATATTTTTCCAAAGGTTTTTACCTTATTAAAAAGAAAAGCAATACTTACTAACTAATAGCTCTTGTTTGTATTTTAAGAAAGAAATATTGTGCAATTCTCACTGTTTATAGGTCTTTGGACAATGAATGACTTAAGCAGAGGCCTTAAGTTATTTGTAGAATCCATGGGTTTCACTGTAAAAAAAAAAGAAAGAAAATTATTTCCTATCCTTGTACTGTATTTATTTTACCTGAAACCCATGAAAAAAAAAAACCTAAAACTAAATTTAAAAAGTAGTATGTCCATTCAGTTGGGATACCAACTCCTGAATACCAAATGTACATAGACCTAATTATTGATTAAAACCATGAACGTAAAACAGTGTTTACAACAAGATTGATGTAATTATTTATTTATGCCTGTGCCTACCCTGCTCCAAAAAAAAAATAATAAAAATATTCAGTCTCAACTTTATAACAAATCAAATTTTTCATAGTGCAATAACAAATAGTCCTGTGCAGTAATGTGATGTTGGTATATTCATATTCTCAACTAGACTAAATTTTTAAAATCTCGAAATTGCCCACATCTATGAAAATTGTTTAATATGTGCTGCTGATGCCTCCCCTCCAAGCCTGGCTGTTTTGCTGTGCATTATGTACTTCCTGCATCAACACCATGCCACAACCTCACAGCAGTGCACAAGCTGTGTAATGTAAGGAGTTGCTCGGCAATACTCAATGTGAACTCTCTTCCTACTCTCATGCTGTTTCTCTCTCCTGTGCTTTTTCTCTCACTCTCTCTCTCTCTCTTGCACTCACTATCTCACTCTGTGTTTGCTGGTGAAAGAGTTGCGTAACAAGGGGGCATTGCCTTCCCCCAGGCCCCGTGTTATACCTGGGCAGACTGGGCAATTCCCCGGGGCGGCAGCTAGGAGGAGGTGGAAGCGTGGCACAACATGCAAGAAGATAAAAAAAAGTATTTTTCTTACTTTAAATAAAAACATCATGTTAATATAAAATTACAAACTTTGTATAAAATAGCAATATATTAAAGAGACGAGAGAGAAAGTATCTTGTCTGCATGATTGCTTTTTCGGCAAGATACAGCCAACCTGTAACATTAAGTTAACAAACGTAACAGAATATATGAGAGATAAAATTTGTTGGGGTATCAGGGTTGTTTAACTCACCCAGGGCACCAGTCCCCTAAACCCGGGAACTTCTCCCCTCCCTTAAGTTTCAATCCTTTGTGGTTAGTGCACTCACCTGCAAGAAGGGCACAGGATGTCGCATACAAATTACAAATATATTCCAATTTGCTTTATTTAAGAAAGCTTTTTCGAATAAATATGCTAAAGAGATATCAAAATCATGTTTTTATTTCATCATGCTTTGTTTATATTTCCATGTAAGAAATTCAGTGGACGCAAAGGATAGCCAATACTCAATTTAATATACAAAATTTTATGTAAGACAATTTTCATCTAAATTTTTATAATATTCGGGCAATTCAGGAACTTGTGATTTTTTCTCGTATTGTATGTGTATGTGTATTTTCATAACAAGTTGGCACGAGAAGCATTCCTTCCAGGTCTGTCTCATGCCGAGCAAGTTAGTTTATCTTATGATGTGCCTCTGCACATAGTTTTGCTACCTATCACCATTAATTTTCAACAGTTACTCAGTGGATCATTCTGTGAAACTGGTCCGGAGTATGCTGAACTACTCCCTACCAATTTTCATTTATGCGTTGCCTATTGAGCATGCTTGGCCCGGTTCGCTTCAAGAGGAGGCGACTTAAGGAAAACTTTTCACCCAAGCAGAACAGGGTGGTTCAACTAGCTTTTGGCACCCCACCTCATACCCCCTATATTTTTTTATTTTTAAGTTCAAAAATTTTTATTTACATATTTTCTCATTCATGTATGCCAGCCTAGGACCTATAATCATGGTAATATATGTATGGAACTGCTGTTATACTTAAGTCACACTATGACATAACCATGGTACTCTCTCTTAAAATATATTACTTAAATCTTTACTACAGTGGAACCTCTATCCATCGTTTCTCAGGGGACTGACAAAAAATTTCAGTTCAGCAGACATTCAATGGATGTAGTCTAGAAACGCAGACAAATAAGAAACAGCACCATTGAATGTGTTCTATAGATGCGGATATTCATTTCATCTGGGTTCAATACAAAGAGGTTCCACTGTATAACGAATCTGAACAAGTTATTGCCATTTGTATAATTTTTATCACTTAATTTAAGAAAATTTTAGAAGAACTTTAAACTTTTCAAACGTACATTAAACCACATCAAAATTGTTGTCCTCCGTTTAACATCCTTTGTAAGCCGGCCGCCCAGCTCGCCTGGCCCTTAAGATTGCATGATATATAACTCAGCGCTAATAGGGTCAGTTCAGAATTGTAAGTTTCTCGAAGCCAATTTGCAAAAATTAAAAAAACAGCAATCCTAGACAATAGTTTTCGCCAACTTTCTGAGTAAAAATTGTTTCTCGATTAACGTATTTCTGAGGAACAATCTCTGACACCGAAATCTCGTATATTTAATTGAAGCGCAAGACATCACGCTTAACAAATTCATTATTCTGGATAAATGTTTGCTTACAAAGTTGGCAAATATAATTATCAAGGATTGTTGTTTTGTAGTTTTTCTATATTGACTTTCAAAAAGTGTAGATCTGAATTGAAGAATTAAACGCTTATTTTATCTACCACGCCCTCTTAAGCTGCCCCTGACCTTAAATTTGCAGCAACTGCCTCTTTCTGTGAGCATACATTGTTATCAATTGTTAGCAGAAGTGCAGCAATCCTTGCATGTGCATATTTTATTATGTGTTCACCCAGCAAGCTTGAAGAACATAACAACCCAGTCAGGTTTACATGGTGAAGAGAGCTGATACTCTCCTGATAAGTTGACTTCTATGTAAAATAAATCATGCTTCTATTCAGCCAGGCCATACCACGATTCTGCAGCTACAAGAGTTTCATAATTTACGTTAACCTGGTCTCTTAACCCATTCTCTCTCAACCCACATGTCTAGTGTTCAACATTATTACCTTGCAAGTTTCCACAGTTCAAACTTCTGCCACATCATGCTATTTTTATCAGCTATTGTAAATTGTTGTTCAAAACAATTGAATTTATTTTTAAACAACAAAGTTGGGAAAATGAGCAGCTAGTCCTGAGCTGACATCACTTGGCATGTGTACTGTTTTTCAAAATTTTACAAATTCAGAAATAATACTTTTTATTTAAAATCACTACAAAATTGTTAGTAACATACATTAAAATTGGCATAACGTTAGTACATGGAGTCTTTTAATAACTGTAAACATGTATGGTCAGTTTTATTATTGGTTTACAAATTAAAACCATTATGATCCTATTTTACAGTTTTACGATAATAATGTTTTGAGTTTTAAATGTCGCACGTTTAAATTCTACATGAACCATAATGTACACAAAAGCCACAAAGAGTCATATAACAGCCATTTTGTCATTAAGAGCTTGGAAATATTGGACATGTCATCTTTACTGCTTTGTATTCATTCAACAGAGTTACAAAATAAAGACGGCGAATCATTAATTTATAATTTCATTGGTTCCTGACTGCTGGGTACAGTGATGGTGGAAAAAAATTGATTCTTAGTGTGTATGTTAATATATTGACCCAATCCAGTAATAAAAACATGTTACACGGACACATCATATTTTAATAAAATTTAAATAAAATATAGGTCACTATAAATTTGCTACTACAGTTACAGTCAGTGTACAACACATCCATACAGTTTATTCATGAGTCCAAGGAACTCTTTACATCTGTAGGCAGTACTTGACATCCTGAGAACTACAGTCCTCAACATTTGGGTTAAGTACTGGGAAAATAATGGAAGGTACTACAGATGTCCCAGGGATGATGGTTTTCAACATCCATTGGAGCGAGTGAGTGAGAGAGAGATTTTGGTCAGCACTTAACATTGAGCGGTGAGGGGTGAACCCCCAAGGACTGTCATTTCTAGCCACTAGTCCTACGGATGTTCCTGGGATATAGGTGCTTGACATCCCAGACTCATCCATTGGTAGTGAACACTTCCTATGTAAAAAGACATTCATTAGAACAGCAACAGAAAACAATCTGCATCACTGAGAATAATACAGGAAAACACAAGGCTAACATTAAAAATGTTTCTAAGTCGAGTGTAACGAAAGTGACGCGTTCATACAGTGAAATTCTGAAATTATTGAGAACATTTTAGCAGATTTGAATCTGATGCATGGAACCAGCATAATACTCCAGCAAGTTTAGCTGCTTTTCAAATGAAAGCAAAATATTTGTCCAATGACCTATTTATTGATGTAAACTTGCACAAAGAATCTTTTCATGTCGACCATAGGTGGGTTTGACCATTTCCAAAACAATTAAACCATCTCTAAATAAAAGTGACTGATGAAGTGGCAAGCTTGTACATAGTAACAGCTGAAGCATATTTTCCCATTCAGAAAATTATGATTTGGAAGGGCAACTACTTAGTCCAGATTACATTACTGTGCTGCCAGACAGTAATGCTACCAGAAAACTTCAAAATTAAAATGCTTTATATGAAAAAATCAATTGATTTACTTCTTTTAAATAAATACTAAAGATCATCTTCCTGTTATTTACAAAGCAAATAAAATGTGTGGACAAGTTCCTTCATTTGTTGAGGGGCAGACATTTTATACAATCTCGGCTTTAATAGAATACATATTGTTTGAAGGAAAACCTACATAAATAGTCATTTTACTTTCTGACAATTCTCCCTCTCACCCATGCATAACTTATTGATTATCTTGACAAAAGTTTTAAAATGGTCTTTTCACCACCAAAAAGAGCTAATCTGATTTAGCCTATGAATCTAGGTGCCATAAGTTCTTTAAGGGCAAACATTTGAGCAGCTGATAGGATCTTAATATGCTGAAGACAAGGTTAGCAGTATTAAAGAATATTGGCTCAACTACCTGGAAGTACGTAACAAAGAAATATCTGAGCTCAGCGTAGCTTAAACTTTGTGTGGCAGAGAAAATAAATTCTGAGAATATCTTTGCTCACAAACAAGGGAAAACCTTATAGTACCTTACGATGCAGTGTTTTAGGATCTATAATCCAATAATACTGTACAAATATTGCAAGGTGATTACACAGAATTGTAAGAACTAGCCTGAAATTCAAACTGGGACTCTGGCAGCGGTGATGAAATGTCTGCCTCGAGACTCATCAAATGCCATACAATTCCAGCCAGACAAGTTGCTGACATTGAACACAGTACCTAGGTCCACAGAAAATGATGTACCAATAGTAGTCGGGTAATATAGTGTGTTAATTGCTATTTTAACTCAGTATAAAATAAAAATACCAAAATTTAGCATGACGTAAGTAGCAAGAAATAAATTAATATTGGGCCTAAATAATATAGGATTGTTAATTTCTGCTCCTCGGAATTGTGAGGGAAGGTCATGGCCTAACTAAAAAAAAAGTAAATTTTATGCTTGGGCTCTCATCTTGAAAATATAGCAGTCTTACCAGATAATAATAATAATTATTATTATATTACACGAGCAAATGGGTAACCATCTATTGGTAAGTTCTAACTGCTTCTTCAATCATTTCCCAAATCTCTCCTAAACTTTCTAACCCCCTTCATAGTCACAGACTCCTCCAAAATTAAATTCCAGTCACCCACCACCTTGTACATCCTGACCAGCCTTTCCACTATTTTCCTTTGTTTCAATGAGTCCCATCGTAGTTCCTTCAATATCACTAATTGCTGGAAGTTTGTTTCATCCTCATTAACCTGCCCTTGCCGTCTATATTTATCCTTCACTCACCTTGCTACGAGTCTTTGTACCATCTCCAGCTCCTGCACCTCCGATTCCACGTTCAAGTCCCCCTCTACTGCTGCATATTCCAACATTGGCCGTACCAAAGTAATATACTGTACCGGTATGCCTTTTGCTTCACCACACTACTATCTCCCCTCAGTTCTCTTCCTAGCATTCCTTGGGCACTTCTCCCTTTAGGCATCACTTTCTCTACCCACCTTCTCCATTCTGTCACCCCTGCAACTGTATCCCTAGGTACTTGTACTCTAAAGCTTCCTTCATCTCCTGCCATTCCCATCCATATAATGTCCACACCGAGTTTGCGTGGTTGGTGGCGGATAAGTGCAGTTGATACAATCCGCCATTACGTACCCGGGAGCCGGTTTAGACGTTCTGGTTGTTGACTTGGAAGTAACGCCTTTCGGCTGCGGAGATGAAATTTCTGCCGGGTGTTTGTCTTCTGCTGACAAAACTGAGAATAGGTTCTTGCTCATCTCTGGCACATCTCAGACATCGGAGAATGTCACCTCGTTTTGTGTTCTGTCGACGAGTGTTGTGACAGTGATGTCACCTATTCTGGTCGCTGGTACACTGATGCCGTTTGCTGTTGTCACCTTGTGGGGAAAGCTAAATGTTTTGATGACTTTGAAAAGAGAACGGTTATTACTGACGATACATCCTAACCAGTCTTTCAACTCTCCTCCTGTCTTTCAAAGTACTCCATCCCATTTCCTTCATCATTGCAGATGGCCTATAATTACCTTCCTCCTCTCCATCCTGCCCCTGTCTTCTCCACCTATCCTTCACCCATCTTGCCACCCTTCTCTGCACCTTTACCATTTCCTGCACTTCAGCTTCCACGTACAGTTCCCCCACTACAGCGGCATACTCCAACAATTGCAGTACCATTGTACAGTAATACCTTTTCCTTCACCTCAGAGCTATAGCCTTATTCAGTACCCTTCCCAGCAAACCTAAAGCTCTTCTCGCCTTCGTAACCACCCTCTCCACCTGTTTTGTCCACCTAAGGTCACTTTGCAGCACAACCCCTAGATATTTTTATTGTGTGGCATCTTCTATCTCTTGCCCATCTTCTGAAGCACTAACATGTTCACTTTGAATAGCTGATACATCAGAGTACACAGAACTGTATCACAATCTTCACTTATTTCATTTTCATCTAATCCTTGTTGAGACATCATAACAAAAATGATATATCACTAACGTAACTCTAATTAGAGTATAAAAATCAATACCAAATGCACAAAACTTCACTCACATTACAAAAAAACCAATATACTAATGGTAACATAACTGGTACAGTGGGGTCTATTGTGACCCCAGTAGCCCGTTCCCCAGAAGTGAATAATTGTACACACACGTGCGACAGCTTCGGTGTGAGTCATCACCTCTACTGAGATTACAAGGCGCTGTGTCACGAAACAACAGCACTAAAGTGGTATTTTCAATAACTAAGTGTGTTTGGGGTCTTGTGCGATCACGCCACACCACTTGAAGGGTTAGATATCATGGAGCAGATATACAGAAAATTGTAGGGTAAGGTTCAGTTGTTGGATTGGGGTACAGAAAACTGTAGGGTAGGATACAGTTGGATAGATGTACAGAAAACTGTAGGGTAAGGTACAGTTGGATAGATGAACAGAAAACTGTAGGGTAGGACAACTACAAAATGAAAGGGCAGGGTCATGGCAGAGGTGCAGAAACTTTGAAGGTAGCCTATTAACAAAAAAAATTATATGATAGTTGCATTAAAAATATGTGTGGCAGTGACACTAAAAATCATGGGGCAGTAACAGGTGCACTCAAATCTGTGGAGCAGGACATAAAATAATGGAGCAGTAAAGGGGGAGTTAGAAATTTTAGGGCAGAAGCACTAAAAATTGTAGGGCAGAGGGGTTTGAAATTTTAGGGCAGATGCACCACTAAAAATCATTGTACAGGGGCAATAAACACAACAGGCAAGAAATGTTTAATAGATTATATTAAAATTAACTTATTTATTTGTTTTATTTTAGCAAACCCACATGACTGAGACATTAAATATATAAGCCACCTCTATGTTCGCCAGCAGCAGCATTTGTATGGGGTTCTATCTAAATAGCCAATGCCTAATTTTAGTTTTTATTTCATCCTGTAGACTACAGTTAACAACATACAAAGGTAGTACAATTAATGCAATTACACTTCGCCTATTGTGAAAATAAATTAGTTTAAAAAACACTCCTAAAAATGCGCGAAAACAATTTTAATAATACTTATTTACTTTAAACCTTCAGAAGTTGTAACAATCTCCGCCCAGCACAAATGTATTTTGCCGTTCCCGCTAGTGTACACTCTACGTCTCCGACGATATCAGTTTATGTGAGAAGTCCCGCTTTCATATCAAACATTTGTTTTTTAGGAACCGCTCTCGTGTGACGTCACAAACTAATAGCGTCGATTGCAAACACTTCGATTTCCGCAAAATTGCAAATTCAATATGATGGAAGACAGAAATTAAGTTGGGATAAGGTTAATTCTACTACAGGTTGGAAAGAAAATACGTTTTTTCACAGGGAAAATTTCTGCCATTAGTTTCGTTTCAATCGCTAAGAGACCAGAAAAATACGAAACCGTAGTAAAATTAAATTTTAATAAACTTGGAAATTATATTAGTCATTTAATTTACATAAGTGATAATATTGACCTTAAAAAGTAGAATTAACCTTAGATGGGATTCCCCAAAACAACAACCATGGAGATAGGAGTGTATAGGAGGTGGCATGTTGGGACTTCCTTGAAGTCGACTTACGTATGCGTTTTGCGCGAACAATTTGTTATTGTTGACCATCACACAGCAACAAGTAGAACGAGTAAGGTTTTCGTAAGTGCGTCGTACGGTATTGATATTGTAGAATAAACAGATTTGAATGAAAACGGTTATGTGCGTTGAATTCGGGTGTAAAGAGCGATCAGGTACGTGAAATACATCTGCTGGTCATACATGTCATGAGTAAAAAGGCCATGTTTTACATTTGCATAGTGTAAATTATATGATTAAACAGTTTCATTTGTAGATAAACCTAGCGAACTAACATAAAAAAACGGCCATATATATTGTTCATTTACGCATACGTATGTCACTGACGATGTGCAACTGCTTGCTAATAGGAATAAAACAAACAAAGTGTTAAATTAATAGCAGAAAGTAGCAAAAATGTTAGTTTAACAATGATGTCCATGCACAGTTGGCAATGTCGGTACTCACGAAAATGTGTTTCAAAACACAAACTTATAGGGCCTAGTTGAATTATAATATTGTTTCAAAATTTTGTTCCCCAAACAACCTAAAGTGAGGTAAACATGGAACATCTGCTAATCGATAAATCATTTTATCTCTATTACTCTTCAAACTTCGAGTAAAATACAATGGCTCTTTTGGCGGAAACAATGTTATGGTCTACAGTGACCACATGTATAAATGTTCAAGCAACAAGGGCACAAAAACACTGACTTCAAGTGTTTGCCTAGGCAGGTGATATGTTGTAATTCCTTTGAAGTTGAAATCAGGGGCGTCATTTCAGGTTTTTCTTGAGGGGGGGGGGCAAGATATTTTCGCTTCATTTTTTATTAATTAGGCATGTATAAATTAAAAACTTGAATAATAAAACTTCGGTTTTATGTGATTATGTTAGTATTATTTAAATAACAAAATATGCAAAAACATTTTTACACATTTTCTTCTACATCTAGGGAGGGGGCATTTGCCCCTCCCTGTCCCCTCCCTTACAAATGACGCCACTGGTTGAAATGAAGGTGACATTGATTATATACGACGATTTTGCGCATACCTTGTTATAGTTTCCCAAAATAAACAACTTTCAGTGTGGTCACAGAATAGGTGTAGTTTAGTGGTTAAATTGGTAGTGTTACCTGTGAACAGAGCATTTTAGTGCTCCTGTTTACAGCAGTGTTTGCAAACATGCTGCAAACAGGCTCAGGGTGTTTGCACGTTTCTGGCAACCGAGGCATGTGGATGGTTACAGGGTTTGTTCACAGGATATTTACCTTTGCCATTATTTCCTGTTTTATCTCGAATAAATCTGAAATCAAAACAAACTCTATTTATGCGCAATATGGACGAGGCTTAAGTTATTTTGAAAGAAAATGATGCAATATTAATGTTTAATTTAATGCAGCTGCATAATTAAATTTACTTCTACAATTTATTATGTTGTACGTGTAAAAAATAGTTACAGCAGTCTATTTTCCAGCAAACATATTTGTGAAGAACTGTTTTACTTTATGCAGTCTATTTCTATTCCTGATAAGGCTTTAGCAAATACATAATTTCGTAACTCCATGATGGTAGCCATTTATGTTCACTGACTATTGCATTTTAGCGATCTCTTGTAAATGCAAACAGATTTTGCAAACGCTTGCTAACAGCTTCTGAGCAATTAACCGCTAAAGTATGCCTAATATGTATTCTGTGGTATAGTACAGACCACGGCTGTAGAAAACAGGTCTGGACACTTGCCTGGAAACTTGACCCTCTAGTTTTTTGGCTGTAGTTTGTCAAGTTCACTTTAATGCTATACGTCTTTGGCGCTGAAATCAGGGTGGTCGGCTTCAATCTCCGCACACTTCCCTCCCACTAAGATAAATAATCTATCAAAATGTATTTTTCATCAATTTATGAAATATTACCTACGCTCACAATCCTAAAACATGGCTCCAGGAATATTTATTCACTTTATTACGTAAACAATGGAAAACTGTGGGCGGAGTTTGAGATCGACCGCCTGACATCAGTGCCAATAAAGCACAACATTCTCGGCAACTTGGCGAACTGCAGCTAAACAACAAGGGGGTCAAGCAAAATGCAATGGTAGATAGGTGAGTGTTCAGACCTGTACTTATACGACCGTGGTACGGACACAGAATAAACAAGGACATCAGAAGCGAAATAACGTGTCGGCTCCTTTGATGTCAGCTAGTGTTATAACAGTGTTTTGATGTAGAAATTTCATATACGGTAATGCAATTTCCCGTTTTATTAAATCAAGTTTTCGAGTTTAAAATACATTTGCAGAAGTTATAATAGGGAAAATTGCTACTTTTAATGATATATTAATTTAAAAGAACGTTTCATTTAACAAACAATGGTACCATACTTTCTTACTGCAAGGGTCTTCCCCCTGCCCCGTCGGCTAGGTCCGATCAATATTGCGCCTCCCTATTGCTTGGCCCACGTAACAGAAATGGCACACATCAAACCTAGCCCTTATTACCACAAGACATAGAGATTTCAAATTTACAAATGGTTTTAGGATCCTATGTGTGTGTTACGAGCTTCGGTGTTAAATAAGTACAGTTCACACAATTAAACACTTTTAATCGAGATATACTTTGCAGTTACACTTTGCGTACATACTGAACACCTTGATAAATTTATCTGTATCAAACTCTAAGCCGCCAAAGGTATGCGAACTGAGTGGAGCGATTCTGCTGCTATTGACTGAAAATTACGTTGCCAATTCATTGGCACCATAAACTCTGTCGTCACCGTACCTGCATTCCCGGGGTACGATTTTCCGCTGGCTACTGTTGCACTGCCAGGACTCGACCCCCATCTCCATGTGGTGGGTCCTCCTCCTGGGCACAGCCACTAGTGCCTGGACTCGCACCCGGTACCCATGTAGCGGATTCCGCTGGCATCCACGTCCCACTAACTGTGTCCTCGTCTAAGACTCGAACTAGAGTTCCAAGCATTGGATTTTGCCGACGTCCATGTCTCCCGATCTGCATCCTCCTCGTCCTTAATCAGCCTCGTATACTACGAGCAGTAGAAATGGGTCTACCACCACCTCATTCATCAATGTAGTATTGCAGTCGCCGGAATGCACATGTTAGTAAAATCATTCAAAATCGCCACACAGTAGTAACGTAGTACGGTTTCCCTTATATAGGTACTCGCTAATTCTAGTACTAGTAGCCTTTACTGCTTTCTCCATCAACACGACTCTTACAAGACTAATGGTCAACTATCACGAGCTGTGTTGTCTGAACATGCCACTTTAACTCTGCCGGCCCTGACTAGCAACCACAACCTGCTACGCAGAACTCCTCGGCGGTCGGGCTCGCTCGAAACAGTCCACGCCCCTAGCGGCTCTCTACCTAATTAAAACTCAAGGAAGTTTGTTGCCACAGATAGCAACACTTCACCTTACAATTTTACACAACCTTTATATATGAGTATACCAACATTGCATTCAAAACGCCTATATTATAACACATTGATATAATGGTAGATATCCTTTAATACACTTTCCCTTGACACGCGCAATCGTCACAGGGCGCCATCTGACCAATTCTGGTTTTTCTCGGACCAGCACGAGACTATTGTAACGTCATAGTCGGGGTCGTCCGCCGGGCTGTAACCTGTGTGCCGCTGTCTGGAGAGTGTGACACCATGTTGCCAAATTAATGACGACAGGGCGTAACAGAAAGGTGGTAAAATTTCGGGAGCGACTGAAGTGTTAGAAAAGTATTTAAAAAATTGTAAACAATTGAAACATGCGAAGGCACAAATGATTTAAAGCCCACGCTGCTGATTCATTAACATTATATATATATATATATATATAGATATATATATATATATATATATATATATATATATATATATATATATATATATTAAGTAGCAAAACATTACAGACAAAACACTTTAAATATACACCAGTATTTTTACATGTCCATTCCTTGTACTCTGAGACAGTTCAAAAGAGTTTGTTTAAACTGTTACATTTAATTAATTATCATGTGACAAATTAACATCACGATTAAATGAACAAATATACCGCTGTCCAGATACAGTATAGTACACATTACATAATTCCAAAAATACTGTGACGACAGTTAGTCTTTGTACATCGGTGAATCATTGAAGTGATGCTAAAATTGTCTAGCACATACCGGGCATGTCCAACCCAGTTGATATACACAACACAAGTGTACAAAACCCCAGTAGAACAGGGCATAAAACTGGACAGCGACAATCTTCCTCGTGCAGCAACATAGCACATGGGAAATAAATCTGCTTGGCCTCAGTGTCCTAAATAAATTATGAGACAGCCAGTGTAAGCCCCAATTCAGCATAGCTTCATTTCCGCACACACTCTTACAATGGTAAGTTAGTAACACCAGAAGAGCTCCCGAAATACACGTAGAAATTCCTACCACAAAACTGCATTATTCATGGTGTAAAACATTTTACAATGCGGTACGAAATATAGTCATATTCTGAACAGAAAATATTCACGACGCTACACAGTGAGTGGCCGCGCAACACGCCCAGGAAGTCAAATTGCAAGACGAAGCCATGTCGCGCTTCATAACTCCCTAGTAGCGAAAAGGCTTAATAAATCCATACAATTCCCACACTCAGAACGTGACCTAACTTTTCAGACCATACTGAATTGTCATGTGAATTAGAGCGAAGCACTTCTTTAACCACGTAATAAACTGCGCCGACCCCTTTCAGCGTAACCTGTCTTGGGCCGTTCTTTAACACAACACGTCATAACTCTTTTCGCTCTGCCTGCCCGGACATAAAACTGCTACACAGCTCCGCGGCTAGATTCGACGGCACCTGATCACACCCTCTCCCTCCCTACATGCAGGCGCGCGCGCGCCTCTCCATCGCGCAATCTACCCGACTACCTAGATAAAAACCACACACTGGCCTCAGCACAGAGCCAGGAACATGTCACAGACAACCAATGCATGCATAGATTCGAGAACACCAGAATTAAAAAAATTTATTTAAGCAGCTCACAAATTACAGGATACTGATTTCACGAACCAAAATGTGACATCACAGCCTAGTGGGTGTCACAAGAGAATGATTGTTGGAACCTATTATGGGCTGGTCCATGCCACAACACCTATTATAGGTCATTCGGAATAATGTGAGCACAAAAAATTTAACCTTTGAATAATATCACTAGCTGTTACTGCATATAATTCAACATAAACTATGGTTGCCTTATTACTTGTATAGTTGGCAGTGAAATTACGTGATATAGTTCCTTGTATTTCCCTAATTATAATAACCGTACTGGAACAAAAGCAACCGAAATCGACATAATTGTATTTTATATAATTAATAAACTTTTTTAAACCAAACTGTACAGATTCATACGTACTGCACCATTTATCTTACACGCGCAAACATCAAATAATGTGTCCTGAGAGGTTAGACATTTCCCATCTTCTGCCCTTACGTGCGGAAAGTTATGAATAAGCTGAAAGTAGAACTTTAGCAGGGCTTTTTTGAGTGCTTACTTTATTCCGAACCGCCTATAAAAGTTCTTGGAACTGGGTTGTCGGTCACCCAGTAGGACACCATATATACAACTTCTGTATAGCACAGGATATGAATGGATTCTCCAGATGGACTGAGTGGAATAGGCCGCTACCATCGGGCCGCTACCTCGTTAAAGGAGCGAGCACCAGTAAGTGGATTGGGCCGCTACCTCGTTAAAGGAGCGAGCACAATGATGGTATAGTGGGCCGCTACCTCCAAGGTATGGTTAAACGCAGTCCTTATATTAGCTCGGTAGATTCACTTTCTGTACGGGTGTGAACTTCATTCGGCTAAAATTTCGAACCTAAAGTTGTGATTGTATACCGGATCTAAAACATTAAAACGAATTCAAATGGAATAAAAATAAAAGTCTCAAAGACTCAAACTTATGACGTGTGTTGCAGATGCCCATTCTGCCACCTCAAATGTCTGGGCTACTGTGGCTGGGTCCTGGGCATGTGACCACCCTCCCCACTGACAGAAACCACCTAAATGCCGGTCTTCACTATGAGGCAGGTAAACTCGTGTTCCTGTAAGCTGTGATGAAGGACTACCAGCCGCAACCTATCAGTTTTAGACTACCATTATCTGAGCTTACGAATTGGTAGTATTTGCTAAATTAACTAGAGCTGCTAGAAACTGAGTGAGAATGTTTGCAGCATCGGGGTGCTATGTGCCACAATGTAATACAGACGGCAAGTGACTGCATCGGTTTTGAATCCCAGGTGATTTGTGGTAAACTAATGACAGACACATATGCGGGATTTTACAGTAAACATTTTAAGTTATGTCATGCTGACATGTGCTTACGAATGTCTTCGCCTACAAAAGTGCAAGACAATGTAACATAGTACAAACTGTACCAACATGGCGGCTATAAATCGTCCACATCGATCCTACCAATAGATGACAGTATGCCTAAATGTTTTAAAACTCGTTCTTCGTTTGTTGTCAGATAATTCTATATTTTAAATGTGTAGTCATTTGTTGCCTTTACTATTCACCCTATGTATTACCACTTCTAGTGCCTGTAACACTTTGCTATGTTGTATATCATATGTCATGATTTAGTGTAACCATAACTCATACTTGTAAACAGTGACTGATATAATGTTCCAAAGTTAGCATCGTCAGAGATCCCCACCCCACCATCCTTGGCAGGGAATAAACTTCTGTCAGTGAATTTTCCATAGTTTCATTTTAGTTTCTCCATTCCTAGTTCTTTCAGGGTCTTTCTCCCTTCTGGGCAGCAGCTCAACCTGTTACCTCCACGGGTCTTGCACCCTCTAGGGCAGTAGCTTGGATACCCCTCCTGTGAGTCTTGCTCCCTGCTGGGCAGCGGCTTATTACATCCCTCCCCGACTGGGTCTTGCTCCTGCCAGGACAGTGGCTCGTCACACCCTCGCCAATTGGGCCTTGCTCCCCCCAGGGCAGTGGCTCAACCCCTCACACCCCTCCATTATCATATTCCCGACGACAGACATGTCAATTTGGCGCCCAACGTGGGGCCGAAGAGGAGTCCAGAGAGGCCGCCGCACCCATAAAGACCATGAGCAGCTGGTGCTACCGACACCATACCACTTCCAGGAGTGCTGAAAACACCTGGTGGCGCCCTAAACCATGGATCCACTCATGTGCGCTTCACCCAACTGCACCTCGAGGGGCAAACACATCACCACCAGTGTCCACTGCAAATCAAACTTCCACCATTCGTGCCTTGGGTGGAAAGATGTCACTGTACCTCCCCAAGTTTTCTTTGCTTGTCAGGGATGTCAGGTAAAACCTTCACAAGCAAAACCAGAACAGCAGAAACCTCAACGCTGCTTCGCCACAGATTGCCAGCGAACCGGGCTAGTCATAGTCACTTGCCGGACCTGCGACCGAAGATACTACCTTTCCTGTCTCGGGTGGGAAGACACCCCACTTGATGTCACAGGGCTCTCATTCCATTGTGAGATCTGCCGGACACAAACCTCACAACCCACCAAATTTCATCTTCACACACACCCCGGTCCTTCCAGGGGCAAGAACATGAAGACCCTCAACTTATCCTCAGCCAGTGGGAAAAAGCATTTCAGGCACAAGGGCTACACCCTGCTGGATGGCTACATGCTGTTAGCCCCCTGATCCAAGGAGAAGCTGAAGAGTGGTGGCACACATACGAGGGATTATTTGATTCATGGGAAGAATTCAAGGAGGGGCTGTTAAGACAGTTTGGTAACCAGTCTTGCATCGCCCAACTAACCGCACGACTATATGGATTGAAACAAACAGATCATGAAGACGTGCAAACCTTCCTGTTGCGGAAACAGAAGCTGTTCCAGCGCTTGTACCCTGGCCAAGATATTGGTCCCTTCCTTGCGACACTTACAGAACTGCTACCCCCAAGCTTCCGGCCATTCGTGAGGAACCCAAGACCTTACCAAATGCAAGACTTAGTGACCACAGCTATCGAAGTACAGATGGATTTCCAGCAGACTCATGCTTACAACATAGCAAGTACAGTGCAGCCAAGCACCAGGAAACGAGTTCGTGACCAGACAATACCCAAATGCTGGCATTGCCCAGGCTACCACTTACACAAGGATTGCAAAGTGGCACAACAGCGATTGTATCCTCAACTACAGAACAGTACAAGCCAACAGGCAAGTGAAAGGGAGTCCTCTAATACGCACCTGCCTAACAGACAAGAGGTACACCAACCCAAGTCTGATCGAAGCTTGACTGACACGAACATTGACCAGTTAACCAGCATACAGCATGATGAGTCAAAATCGCTTCCACAAATCCCAGTCTATGTTGGTCTCAACAAGGCATCAGCACTGATAGACACTGCAGCAACCGCTAGCTTTGTGAAATCCCAATTGGCCAATACACCAGAAACTTCCATAGAGCCCTTGTTACAGAAAGCCAAACTGGCTCAAGAAGGTACCGTCATCGCTCATCGAGGACAAGCAAAATTAAAATTCCTTATAGGAGAGGAACTTCAAGAAGCAGAATGCTTGGTAGCTGATGAGCTTGTAGAAGACATCATCCTTGGGCAAGACTGGCTTGAACAACAACAAGCGGTAATTGGTTTCAAAGTCAGAGAGTTCCATTTTGGCACAAAACCCCGCCAAACCCAACCCTGGGGACAGACATGTCGAGCACCTACCATGCCACTGGACCCAGAAGGGAGGCTGACCAAAACTTCGTCTCCCAACCTTCAGGTGCAGGAAGGACTCAGCCAACATGAAGGGGAAACAATGTTAACTGACCAACATCAAGCAGCCCGAATGGACCAACACTCTGAATCCCACACCTGGATGCCAACTATGGAGAACACAAATCCACATAACTCGCTAAAAACTGACATCTATCCTGAACTGTCCAAGGAGACCTGGAAGACTGAAGTGTCCAATGTCATCGGGCGACACCAACATCGCACCAGATGAAAAACGCAAATTCATGGGACTCATGAATAATTCAGCAACAACAATGAAGAGGAGGAACAAGTTGACCTTAATGCCAAGCAGCTACGACCAAGGTAAAAACTGACAAGACCTAGACACCGGCCTCCCGAATGTGTAGTGCGTGTGCAGTAGCCCCGACACAGAGACAGCCCAGGGACTGAAGCCTTGCGTGCTGGCTCTAGGGCGAAGAATTCTAATCAACCCGTAGCCGAGGTCACAAAGGGAAGGAAGCGAATTGTCATGCCAACATGTGCTTACAAATGACCTCGCCTACAAAAGTGCAATACAGTGTAGCATAGTGCAAACTGTACCAACGTGGTGGCTATAAATCATCCACAGCGAGTCTACCAATAGATGGCAGTAAATTTAAATGTTTTAAAACTAGTTCTTGTTTTGTTGTCAGATAATTCTATATTTTAAATGTGTGGTCATTTGTTACCTTTACTATTTACCCTATGTATTACCCCTTCTAGTGCCTGTAACCTTTGTTATGTTGTATAACATATGTCATGATTTAGTGTAATCATAACTGATACTTGTAAACAGTGACGATATAATGTTCCAAAGTTAGCATCGTTAGAGACTCTAGTCTCTTCCTTCGTGGGGTAAGCATCGCTCTCTCGCGATGCTGCGCACCGGGATTTGCTGCGCCTAGAAGCAACGAAGGTATGTAGCTCGTGAAGTGTGATGTGCTCACATGGGAGGGAAGGCAGCGACCATCTGCTATAGAGCGCGTCCCATGGGTGGCAGATATGGGAGCACCATGCTATGGTGTTGCTGGGAATATTCAAATACCAGCTCGTGGACCAACTGGCCAGCGCTTGCGCTGTCGGGGCGTCGGTGCGGCAGGCTGAGTGACTCGTAAGAAGATTGGCAAGCAACAGGATGCTGTCTGCCGGCGAAGGTTGGCGGGGGACCGAGGTGCTGAAAAAATGCGAAGTGAAACGAACCGCCGTCTGGAACTTGCAGGCAGTGGAGAGCTGCTTGAGTGGGGAACTGAAATGTGTCGGAATTTGGACGTCGAGGTGGCTAAGCCCGTGTCAGGGCCCTTCATGGTTAGCAGCGGTAGCTTCGGGATGGTGCGCCTAAAACCAGCCCGAAGATTTTGGAGGTACTACAGGGAGTGGTGCCCCTCCCTCCACCCTGACATGAAAGGTACAGCTGCCAACACTGAAGAAGGAAGATGGCGATGGCGAACAGACGAGTTACTCAGCCTGGGGTGGCCTCTGGCCATGGCCGACAAACCGAAAATTATTCCTGTTGCCGACACTGCAGAGCGTGAGCTACCTTGCACTCGGGAGTGTGGGAAATGGCCGCTAGGAGCTCTCAGACTCCTAGCACAAAGCTCTCTGAGCAGCGCCCTCTTCTCATTGGCTGTGGCCGCCAGCCAATGAGACGTCACAATTCCCCGACACACATATTTCTTAACAAATTCGGAAACGAATTGTTAACTAAATATCCTACTTTCTCCATGTCCTAACATTAATAATTGTGGTTTATTCCCTGCGCGCCCTGTCGCACAGCTTTTCCCAATACCCTACTCTATTTGTACTGGTTTTTCTGTGCCCTTATCTATCTCTTGCTCTCTTCGGGGGTGAGTGCATGACCACAATCGCAGCCATGCCTCCAGAAAACCCTGCTCAGCCCATGAGGCCCGCGACCTACTAGTACCTGCACGTCACCTAAGGCTTTTAAGGCTTAGCCTTGAGACGCAACTCAATCCCTCCTTGTGATATAACTAGTTACTAATGCATGACGGAGTACCCATAGACTGAGACGGGGTACACACTGGCGTAGCGGGATTTGGGGGCTCGCCAGATAAAAAAAAGAAAAAAAAGAAAAATAATCGCATCGTTAGAGACTCGTGTCGTGGCTGTCGTGGCATGAACATCGTGCTCCTGCGGAGCTGTGCACCGGGAGGTGCTGCCATTTTCATCGCAACGAAGATGCCGTGGCCTGTAGGGGGCGGTGACGAAGTGCAATATTGGTGGCGAATACAGAGCTCCTCGCTGAGGAGTTGTCAGGAATATTCAAATACTGACTCGTGGACCAACTGGCTGGTGCGAAGGCAGCGGCGGCGAATTGTACAGCTCAGCATGAAGACGGACGACGCGCTCTGCGGGAAGCAGTCCATTGGTCAAGGTGGCAGGAGGGATCTCGAGATGCTGAAAAATGCGAAGTGTAGCGAATCCAACTGCTGGATCCTGTGGGCTGTGGACTGCAGGGCGTGTGGGGAGTGATAAATGGAATGTATCGGAACTTGGACCAACGTCATCTCATCAGGGACCTAGCCCGCCACATGGTAGATCCTGGATGTCTCGCCTGTGTAGCCATTCATTCAAGAACGACGGATTATTTTGGAGAGGATGGTGGGGTGGCTCCCAGGGGTTACGCCCCCTCTCCACCCGGGCAATGAAAGGTTAACTGCTGTCTGCGAGAAGAGAGAAGATGAAGCCTGTGTACAGGCTGAGCTGTACAGTTTTCTGCTACTGTCGCTGAGAAGTAGGCTTCGCCTACATTGCTGTTTTGAATATTGTTGTGCCAGGCTTGCCTGACGCGGGAATATCCTTAACAGCTCGGCAATTGGACAAACTGGCTTTGTTCGACTTGTCGCCGCCAAGGGCGCTCAGTCCCAGCTGGCGAAAACAAGCTCATTGAGCCGCCATTCTGATTGGCCGGAGCCGACGGCCAATCCCATCTCACTTCACCAGCCACCTCATCTTTCCTAGTGTCCTGGCAACAGGACGTCGAGCCATACCTATCTTAATCTCTGCCTACCACTTAATTATGCGGATATTTTTATCCCTGCCGCGTCTGTCACACAGCTTTTCCCAGCACCCTACCCTATTTGTGCTGGTTTTTCTGTGCCCTTTTTCTGACTGTTGCTCTCTTCGGGGGGAAGTCATGGTCCCAATCGCGGCCGTGGCCTCCATTTTCAACCCTGCTATGCCGCGATGCATGCCACCTTTTCCTTAGAGACACATTCACTCCCCATCCCTTCCTTCGTTTTAGCGACTAATGCATGTCGGAGTACCCATTAGACTGAGCTGGGGTACACGCTGACGTGGCAGGATATGGGGGCCCATCAGAAAAAAAAATCATCGCCAGAGATCCCCACCCCACCATCCTCGGCAGGGATAAACCTCTCTCAGTGAATTTTCCATAGTTTCACTTTAGTTTCTCCATTCCTAGTTCTTCCAGGGTCTTACTCCCTTTTGGGCAGCAGCTCAACATGTTACCTCCACGGGTCTTGCTCCCTCTAGGGCAGCGGCTTGGATACCCCTCCTGTGAGTCTTGCTCCCTGCTGGGCAGCAGCTCATTACATCCGCCCCGACTGGGTCTTGCTCCCGCCAGGACAGTGGCTCGTCACACCCTCGCCAATTGGACCTTGCTCCCGCCAGGGCAGCGGCTCAAACCCTCACACCCCTCCATTATCCTATTCCCGACGACGGACATGTCAGTTACTTGTATCACAATACTATTTCGACATATTTCCATGGATGTACAGTGTAGTGTAAACGAACAGGGCTGTATGACACTGTGGAAAGCCCACCAAGAAAGGGTTTTGATTGTCCCCTTCTTATATTTTCTTTATTTTATAATTTGCCAGTGATTTTGCTTGAGTTTTTACATTTTAAATATTACGTAATTTATTCTGATGTTTTTCACTGAATTTTAATTATTGCTTTCATTTCACGACGTATTTCTGAAAGTGCCCTATAAAGACTTTGGATTTGCAGATACAGGAGTAAATATTATTAATGTTTTTCTGCCCATTTTCAGTATATTTCAGTGTCTAATTTTGTTTAAAAAAAAGTGAAACCATTACACCAATTTTGGCAGGAATGTGCGCCGCCGCATTCCCCACCAAACCCCATGTTCAATAGTCTTCGCTTGGTAACCGAGGAAGAATACAGCATGTGTCATGTGGTCTTGTCTCCCTGAGGCTACTCAATCTTATCGAGCTAACCATTTAGAGTGCAAAAGTTTTAAAGTTTCTGCAACCTTTTTCTCCTGTTTTCGGCCTCAGAGATTGATATACGCGGGGTTAGTACCACTGTAACATTTCCCACTCGTAACATTCATTGTTGACCTAGTACCATTTTTAGCAGCTTATGCTGCAATACCGGGCAAAATCTAGATATGGTATGAGGATATCCGCTCGTGGGTATGTCCGTGAATAATCCGGACATTCAGTTCGACGTATTTCACGAGTTCTTATTTTGCAGTAATGGGATCAGCTCTCAGCATCATTAAGACTGTTCCACAGTGTGCAACAATCAACCACCTGCGTGTGAGACGACACACATCACTGGTTCCAGAGTCCAAATCGACTACTAAAGGGCAAGTGAGTTACGTTCAGGGCTATCTGGTCGTCGACCCACTCAAAAAAAAGGTACTGGTAGAGTCGGGCACATTTCCTGTATTCTTGAATCTACCCTGGCCTATCTACCACCCGCATTACCTATAGCTAAAATGTCCTTACATGTTAAAAGTTCTAACACTGATGCACAACACCAGCGTCCCTCTGCCTACGTAGCCCATCGTGCGCACCACGCCCACTGATTCGGAATGGCAGATTAGAAAGTGCCCGACCGTGTGCGCATAAGAGGTAGCGGCACCTAGACGCCGCCCCCGCGACGACGAGTGCAAGCAGTGTGTGTGTCAGCCAATGAGAACTACTATTTATTGATAGGAAAGTGCCCCGTTGACGTAAATTTCAGTAAAGTAGCTTTTAGTGAACACGTGTCATTTTAGCACCTCCTAGCTAGCTAAGTCAACATGGGTTACGCCATCAACAGGTAGCAGTGTTTAAAGGCCAGAGGTAACCTTGTTTGTTCATTTGAAATCATAATTAACAATTTGTTGTAATTAACCTATAAGTTGGCAGAAATACCCCTGTACCTCGCGGGAAAGTTGGCCTCGCCCACACAGTCAAACTTGCCGCCCAATTCTTTTATGTTTATTTTGCTATTGTTATTATTTAATTCAGTCATCAATTAGAGTCTGCAGTCTTTTGTATGTCCAGTTAATTATTTAAACTACTTTCGTGTTGTCAATTATCTTTCGTGTAACATAAATTGGAAACATAGTGAAATCTCAAGCAAGCTTAATTCACAAAAATTTCCCACAAAGTAAAATTGGAACTTTATTCCTCAAGCCATAATTTTGCAAGTGTTTAGGTCCTTCGCCCCAATGTCTTTTAAGTGTCTTTTGGGTTTCGATGGTTGTTTCCCATGATCGGCCATACATGGTCACCGGCATTTGAAGGAATCGCCAGTCGGTGCTAAGCGGGGGAACGAGGCGGTTCGACGCATGTCACTCCAGGCCCTTCAAGACTTGTGTTCAATCAGTAGTGTATCAAAAGCGTCATTTTAGTTGTGGAAAATTTTTATTTAACTTTCGTTGGCCTGGAGGTGACCCTTGACCCCCTGGGACTCTTCCGCCCAGGGGTTTAGCTTAATTATCTTTTTGTTTCACCCCTGTGGTGTTTTCTTGTGCAGGATAGCCCACCGATCGGGCTCAGGACCGGGCCCGCTTACCGCATCGTCATTTTGACTGTGTATGGAGTACTGTGTTGTGCAATAAATACATTCATGCATTAAGGTGAATATATTATTTGCTTTTATGCTTCATGGCCTTTAGGGTGAGACCCTATAACCCCCGCTTTCCCAGTGTTATTGCATAGGGGATTTTCATTTGGTGCTTTGTTCTGTGCTACAGGGGTGGGAAACACCTAAAGATTCCTCTGCTTAACAACCTACGACAATGAGTGGGGAGTGCATATTACAACACCACTACTGTCGGCCGCATGGTCCCGTAAGATAGACTCTCTTTCCGAGTGCCAATTCTCCAATAACTGACTGGCACTACCAGGAATGTGCTTCGCGCATGCTACTTTCGCGCGGGAAAATTGAACTGTACTTTACCAGAGCTATCCGGTGGAATTTAACACCTAATCGCAACCTCCACCCACATCAATTTGGCACCTAACGTGGGTGGTTACTGACGACAAAAATTGCGTACAAATATCTTCGCGCAAGTGCAGTACACGTACAGACTCTGAAAGCACCAAAACCCATGCAGTCGCCATTAGTGAGGAAGGGACAGAATGTGCGTGAAGGCGGCCATCTTGCATCCACACCTCCACCCATCCAGGAGGTGGCAACGTGTACGCTCAAGGACAGCCTTCCCCTCCGCAAGGTATCGATCGCTGGAGCTACCTCCCCTACTGCGTTTCGCGAAAGGAGATTGTCGCGCGGAGGTTGGTAACCTCTCAGGATAGTTGATTGCCAGTGCCGCGTGCGCTACCGTGCTGCCACATCATGGCTTACCACAGCAGGTATGGAGCCATCGGCCACGTGTGCGACGAGTGCTTTGAGCCTCTGCCTGATCACTCGGCAAACCACAGATGTCACGTGAAGTCGTTGCTACCGAACTTGCACCCACATAACCACTTCCGCGACAACCGCGACTTCTCACTGCGAGCGACGTCCGTCGGCGTCCCTGCATGGACGTGCGCGCAGAGTGGGCAGAAACGGGAAATGGTCATGTGGACTGCTCCGAGCGCAACTGCATGTACATGCGCTATGCAAAAACCGACTATCTAACTTGAACTTAACTACAGTGACATTCTGAAATACAAAGTATTTGACTGCATGTTTGTTTAGATCCGGGACAGTGTACTGTGCCGTGCGCGATGTGTTCCGCACAGTACCACAAGGGATGTTTGTCGGCCACGGAAACAGTGAAAGCACACACGGGACTCTTTCGGTGCGACGTGTGCGAAACGACCATGGGAAGTGAAGAAGTTACACAGGCACACACACTCAGTGCCAGTGACAGCGCGAAAAATCCGATACCTAACAGCACAGTTCACAACAGGAGATTTCAACCTGACAGAGACTCACGTACGCGAATGTAGATGCCCATGTTGCCGCGCGACAACGGTCGCAACGTTGCGATGTAAATATTGCAGGTTGGTTGCGCATGCAGAATGTCTCGTCAGCGAGGAGTGTCAAACAGTAGTCGGGATGGGTTTCCTGTGCTTTGGCTGCGTTGCTGCCACACATCTACCATCTTCAGAACCACTGAACTTTCACGACCTTCCTTTAAGGGTAACGCACCCAGTGCAAAGTGCTATCCCGCAAACCACGGTCTCGGTGATCCAGAACATATCCATACCACCCACATTTACAAGCGCCCGGAGCGCTCCAGAGACATCATGCATGACGGAGATGGTCGCAGAGAACCGACCAGTCGTGTCAACACCACGTCAATTCCAAACATTACCAACTTTTGCTGGACAGACAAGTGAAGACTCTGCAGCATTCCTGGACACCTGCGAATGCCGACTACGCCGATACGGCATGTGCAAATAAGAGTGGCCCCAGTTAATCGGGAGGCAGCTGACGGGTCAAGCAAGTAAGTGGTGGTCAGGCATGACACAGTACGGGATGCCGTGGAGTGAGTTTCGGGGACTGTTGGTGTCACATTACAGAGAAGCATTCACTTCGCTCCAAGCACAGAGCCGGCTAGCGATGGAACCACAAGGTGACGAACCATTAGCAGCGTTCGTGTCACACAAGTATCATGTGCTACAGAAGTACCAGCCACACCTTAGTGCGCATTAAGTGCTCACTGTCATTGCCGAAACTGCGCGCCCAGAATTCCGTGCTTCATTAGTGCCACTGCTGACCTACGAGCCAGAGGAATACATCAAGTCCACTGCGCTGTTTGAAAGGGGCAAGTTGTAATGACACGCACCCCCATGTGGGAGCGGAAGTGCGCACCAGCTCACGACAGCTGCACAGTCAACACTGCCGAGGCTGCAGGTAACCAGCAACGAGCAAAACCGCCGAAGGAGTGAAAGGTATGAGAGTGAATATTCAAAGGGTAATGTGCATGCAGACAGCAAACCATGCCACCTGCAGGATTACAGCATGCTGCCCCGTTCTCTTGTCAATTTTACCCAAGCAGTCAGTTGCACTGGCATAAATACTGTCCCAATGTGTCTGGCAAAACAAGGCAGAGTGGCAACACTGGCAGATCCCAGTCGGCAAATGGACAGTAGGGGTCACGGGACCTGATGTCACTGCCCACCCCGGATCAAATGTAAACATCCAGACACCACAACACGCTCTACTCCATCAGATTCACAGTAAACATCATCCTTCAATTAAAATTCTTGTAAGCATAAACAACCTCCACTGCTATGCATTAGTGGACAGAGGCTTCATACAGTCTCATTCGGCCAGAATTTGTACATCCTAATACGTTGTGTTGGAAAACACACGTAAATACAGTGTTGGACCAGCGTAGTACACCAACAAATATGTTCAAAAACAGATTATTATTGCAGTGAATCAGCTACATTCTGAAAATAGTTATAATAAATCAGGAAATGTTTGAACACACTGGAAGATCAAAATTTTGCTATTTGAATTTTGTTGGTTGAATGTTGGCAGCAAGTTGGCAAACACGCAGTTGTGGTTTGGTGTGTAAAATTACATTGGGCCAACGACATAAAATAAACATTTTCTCTAAGAGTTTTAATTTAATGTAGGAAATTACTCATCATTGAAGTTTGTGAAGCGATTGAATTACTTTATTAAAATAATGAATTTTATGTGGTAATTATTTAGTTGGTTTAATGTTGGCTCAATGTTATAAATCCAACTGTTGGTTATAGGTTGTACCAATACGTTGACCCTACATTGCGTACCCCACATTATGTCAAACACAAAAAACCTAGAGTACGAAAGTTAGTTGAGCATTGGTAGACAGTTGGTAATCTTTGCAATACATTGTGTTGTAAAAACACGTGTAAATACAACTTTGGTCCAACATAGCCCCAGTAGCAAAGTGATGCTGGACCAAAGTGGAAAATTGGTTGGAGCTGTTGGTATTACATTGTGTTGGAAAACACTCATAAATCCAACATTGGGGCAACGTAGCACGCCGGCAAATATGTTCGAAAAAGTATTATTATTGCAATGAATTAGCAACATTTTCAAAATAGTTATATTAAAGTATAAAATGTCTGAACATTTTGGAAGACCAAAATATTGTTATTAAAATTTTGTGGATTTAATGTTGGCAACACATTGGTAAACATACTGTTGGGGTTTAGTAAGCTAGTATTGCATTACCAACATTTTACACAAAGAGTTCGAAATCATGTTTTACATTACAACATAACCAATCATTCAAATTTATAACATAATAATGTTACTTAGTAGTTAGTATTATGTAATTTTGGTCTGTTGGTTTCACGTTGGAACAATGTTGGAAATAGAAATATTGGATAGTGGGTTGTTCCCAGTATGTTGGTCCAATGTTGCATTACCCACATTATGACAACCATAATTTTTTATATGTAGGTTGGCTGAGCATTGGTAACAAGTTGGTAATCATAATGTTGGTGTTAGATATGTAATTTTACATTCATCCAACATTGCTCAAACAACACATATGTTTATAACGGTTAGGTGAAAGTTATTTTCAGTAAATTTGGTCCTACATTGTATAACCCACATTATGCCAACCACGGAAAGTCTTCATTTTGGAAGTTAGCTGACGTCGGCAACAAGTTTGTAAACAGACTTCTCCAGTGTCACAAATTGTGTTTCTTTCTAAAAACAACTCCATTAGAATAGAAAATGCAAGACAATATTAAAGACAGTTAGTGAATTGTTTGGTACCATTTGGTAAACACACCGTTGGCAATAGGAATGCATCTTTACATTGGGTTAACACTGCATAACCCACAGTAGGCCAACCACTGAAAAGATTTGTTATGTAGGTTCGCTGAACACTGGCATTGTTAGAAAATATATCATTAGCAAAATATATATCGTTCTTCGATATTGTAAGTTTAACTATTAATACATATTTGTCTTTAAAATTTAAGTATTCAAGTTGTGGCAGCATGCAGCAGTTGGTAAGGCGATCGATTTCTAGTAACAAGTACTCCGACATAATCTCGGATCATGGTTCGTATCCACTTCGATTCTGGTCGAAATTTTTTTTATTGATTTTAATAATGTGTGTAACCGAAAAGAACTCTGAAAATATAAAATTTATGAATATTGTGTTTAATTTAACTTTTATAGAGTCAATTTTGTGAGTGTTTTTGTATAGAAATGTTGGCCCAATGTTGTTAAATAGTTGGCATTACATATGTTACACACAATTTCAACAATCCCAGCGACGTTGGGCCAATGTAGGAAATTAGCAAGAAACCAATCAAAAATCACTGTTGGGCCTACATTGTTTCACGTGACATTTCAATGTTGAGCCAACGTTGAATTCCAACATTGTCCCAATGTATTAAGCACACATTGGGCCAACGTTGGCCCAACCAATGGTTGCTACTGGGGTTGTTGCTTGAACGTTATACACGTGCTCACTGTAGCCCATAAACATTGTTTCTGCCATAAGGGGCAATGTGCAGTGTCCACAATGTCTTGTTACCTCCTGTATGTATTTTATGCATATTGTTATGGTATTATGATGTTATGGTATCTTGTGTTGTAACATCAAAGATAAACCACGAACTGGTAGACCTTCAACCAGAGTGCAACAATGTCAGAAAGTCAAGGAATCATTAATGAGATCACTAAAGATGTCTTTTCGCAAACGATCAACGGAGCTTGGAATATTGCGATCGACGCTGCATAAACACATAAAGAACGACCTGCATATTCACGCATATCGCCCCATGTTTGTTCGGGATAACATGGCTCGGGAAAGGCCAGGGTCGGTTCTGGGGAACCAAAGGGTATGACCGAGACCGACGTGAGTTACCTGGGATTGACATCTGTTGCGGGTCGATGGCCTGTTGGCCCTGTAACCTTGCCTTCCTGCCATTGGTTGCTTGCATGCTAACCGGGCACGCACTGCTCCCGACGACTCTCGTTGCTGTGGCTCCTTATGGTGTGGAGGGGAATAAAGCCATTGTTGCCTTCTGAAGAAAACACTAACATGATTTGAAACCAGCATGATGGTTTATTAGCTTGGAACACCCTCGAGAAGTGCCACCATTGACCACACGTAAACATTCGCTCGGAGCGAACAAGTAAAACCTGTGAATGCAGCGTCGGCCAACAATGGAATTATATGAAAATTTATGAGGGAGGCTCAAATAGCACTGCCCTAATGCGCGTTGATTCCTGAGGCCATGAAGATACAAAATATGTTACAGTAGATTAGATAAAACAATTGTAAACTAAAAGATTACGTCACTAAAGATGAGGGACCTCAGGGAGACGGGACCACACTCTGCACGCACAACCTACTTCCTCGCTGATGGGCCGAATACTCAATATGGCCACGGGCGGGGACTCGGAAGCCCATGTTCCCACAAGACATTGGTGGTTTTGCTCTTGCATTCTAATTTAAACATAAAATTCAAAACTAAAAGTAATGCAAAAGTAAAGAGATAATTTTAAGAATGTTTCTGCCCATTATATAAATACATCTGCCAGTCCTTTTAGAGCAATCTCCGAAAGCATTATTACGATAAAATACGCATTAAATTCAAAAATAAAATACATAATGATATTCTGCTTGAATTAAGAAGAAACATATATGAAAATTTCTCTTAAGGATCATGTAAATGTTAAGAACAAAAAAGTTAATTAAAAACACTCTTGACGGCTTTCCTAAGCGTCCTTGACGCCATTATGAATTTAGCAACGGAAATAATATTCAAAGTGTTAAAAACTTTTTCAAAATGAGTACTGTAGCAAAACACGTAAATTCTGCAGTATCTTCTGGTATGTTTTCTGACTAACGAAAGTCTCTATTTACACAATGCCTGTTACAGCTTGGCACCTGATGTGCGTAGTGGCGCGTAATTCCCTGATGCCACGAACGTTATCACATGGTCTGGGACAGCTCTAGATTATTTTGCCGTGCTAGCAAATACATTGCGGGCCTTGCACGAATTTGGCTAGCCCAAAACTGCTATGTTGTAGACCGTAATGTACCTCCTTCGTAGATGGGGGATGTTGGTGTTGACGGCTCCACTGATGAAGCACAGTGCCTATGTCCTGCTCTAGCGACGAGCGCGGAGGGGGGTTGGGGGGGATAGGAGTGTGTGCATGGCTAGGACACGGCCGCAGCAGCCCAAAAGAGACGACAGCAGAACGGACATCCACGGCACATGTCAAGGAGTTTTCAGACAATGATTTAACCTGCAGACGGGATGCATGTACATTGCTTCTTCAGACTTTCGACACAATCCTAAAATGTGGGAAGGTCATTTTCAGTGACGAGTGTGCCATCTATCGGAGCCGTCGATCACGGAATGTTGTGTTCTGGTCAAAGAAAAATCAACATTTTGTCGAGGAATTGGAACATAATCCTCCGTATGTCATGATATGGGCAGCAATGAACGATCGACATTTGTGTGGACCATATTTCTTTGAATGAACAGTGAACGGACAACTTATCTGGACATGCTGCGAACCTGGTTTGTGCCACCTGGAGGAACTTGGTATTCTGAATTATGCATGGTTCCAACAGGATGCAGCGCCAGCCTATTATGCCATCTCTGTTAGGGAATACCTTGCCGAGGTCTTTCAGAATCTTTGGATTGGCTGAGGTTCAGCAGTGCTGCCTGCTCCACTTGAATTGCCACCTCGAAGTCCTCTCGACTTGTGATAATAGCCTTTGGGGCTTCATAAAGCAGTGTGTTGCACAGCAGTGCTACGAAACCACACACAGATGAATTCAAAGAAGCAGCGAGAATTGCTTTTGCCCGTATCAGCCCGCAAATGCTTCGGAAGATGTTCTGTGTCCAGATCACGGTCTACGAAGGTAGATGTCTCGACACTGAGGAATAAAATGTGACTCCCTTTTTGTCGCCGAGCGCTAGTAGTAATTTAGTGAGAAGATTTGTCTTGTTTTGTATTTGGCCAGCTGAAAATATGAAGTTGTTATCGGAATTGTGTGTATTATACACAAGAAATAATTGAAATATAATTACGTGTTAGAACACATTCTTTTTTCAACCACAAAATTGAGTTGTTCAATCTTTTACATGTAGACACCCATTGCAACGATTCTAAAATTTTGTAGGGAAGGAAGTAATAGTTTTTGTTCAAATAGGTTTACTAAAACAATAGTACATATTTTTTTCAGACGACGTATATAAACAGATGCCAATGCATTTATGGGCCCACAATATGACTCTACTATATCAGCTTACTATGTAAACAAAATTTTATAGATATTATTGAGAAAATTGTAACGCTCCCAGTAGTAAAAAAGATAAATCTTCGACTCATTACTACTACGAGGGTCATTTTCTCTTGCTGGAAAACATACGCAGTGTCCAGACCACGGTCGTAGAAGAACAGGTCTGGACACACGCCTATCTAACAATGTATTTTGCTTGACCCCCTTGTTGTTTGGCTGTAGTTCGTCAAGTTACCGAGAATGCCGTACTTTTGGCGCTATTTTCCAGGCGGTCGGACTCAAACTCCATGTTCTTTTTTTCCATGGTTAAATTTATAAAGTAAATAAAGATTGCTGGAGCCTTTTCTTATATTTGTGGGCGAAGAAAGTATTTCATAAATCGATAAAAAAAATACGTTTTGATAAATTGTTCATCTTAACGGAAAGGAAGTGGGCGGAGTTTAGTCCGACCGCCGTAACATCAGCGCCAATAAAACACAATATTCTCGGTAACTTGGTGAACTACTGCCAAACAACAAGGGGGTCAAATATCCAGGCGAGTGTCCAGACCATGGCCTTAGAAGTTCAGGTCTGGACACTGCTATAAAATATTGACTGATTTTAGTTCCTTCACTATGAAATGAAAAATGAATGAAAACTGGTTGCGCCAGTAGCATACTCGTGCTAGTAATTATTTTTCAAACATTAAATGTATTATATATTTAAAGTACAAATATAAAAACTTACTTAAGTTTAACCAGAATATGTTTAAATACTTGAGTTTTGATTAGAATAACGAACTTCTTTTCACAACTGCCCCACTGCGATAGTGGCGCCAACAGTTTCGTTCAGTCATAAGAGGGTCAAAGATAAAGTATTGAAGAGTAGGTGAGTGTCCAGACCTGAACTTCTAAGACCTTGGTCTAGACCTGTTCTTCTACGACCGTGGTCCAAACCAATTCTAAGACCGTGATTAAACCATACATTTTTGTGAAATTTTTAGAAATAGTTTAACGTATTTTTCACTTTTTTTAATCACTCAGCCCAATCTTGTTGCTAATTTTCAATATTCTATCTAAAAACTAATCCTTTTGATTTATAATTTTTGTGTTAATTGTTTTGAATGTTGGCTACATGTAACGTTGATTTACGTTGATGGGGGCAGGAGGGAGAAGTGGTCTATTGTTTTGTTAATGTTGAGGTGACAGTTATTAGTTTTTTTAGGGCATTGAAAAAATTTATGAATGGCTTAAAATATTGGGTATGGATCGCAAAGTTTCCGATAATGATGATGAAATACGCCAATTGGAAGACAGGGTACGGAAACTGAAGCTTCAGAATGAACATCTAAGGTCTCAACATGTGAAGAATGGTTTTGTTGATAACATTCAAGCATCTTCACTCGAAAGTAACGCAAACCGGATGGATCCGTTCGAGACGGATGAAGGGCACTCATTAGTGAATGTTGGTAACGTTGACTTTTTCGATGACGAGAGATGGTGAGCTATATTTATTAATTTTACTTTATGTGTAGGTGTAAGTTCTGAACTGGGCGTAGGCAATGTTGTCCAAATCATTGCCTGTGCGTGTTACTCGCTGTCAACATACAGTTTGTTTTGGTAGTCAAATAATTTGAAATTCTTTTGTTGAATGTGCATTAACGTATAATTTGTCAATTTATTTTCTTTAAGATTTTGTATCTAGGCTGTTAGTTATTTGAGGTTACAGTAATATTCACTGTTTAATAGAACATTTTACGTATTTTCCAGTAATTCTGTTTTTAAACTCTGCAGGCAACATGTTTTAAATAACGAGCCGATTATGCATGTATGTGATAACATACCAGTGTTGTTACCTTTGGCATTTCTTTTTGCTGCAGTGGAATTGCGAGGGCATGAGGTCAGAATGAATGGGGAACCTAATGGCTCTAGGGAGAGATATAAGTGCTGGAAACAGTTCTATGGGTATGTTAGGAAGATGAGAGGAGAGGATGGAGGGATTCTGCAGTTGAAAGATAGGGAGGGTCTGGTCGCGTCAATGGACAAGGCGAAGGCTGATATGCTAGAAAGGCAATACATGGATGTCTTTGAGCCACATGACATGTGGCAAAGGAATGATGAGGGGGATAGGAAAAGAGGTGATAAATTTAGAATTCAAGTGAAGGATATAGCTAGGATCATCAGAGAGCTAGTGAGTAGCAAGGCAGTCAGACCAGACGGTATTGGAAATGGGGCATTAAAGTTTGCTGTAAAGGAGTTGAGTAAATATCTCAAAGTGCTGTCTGACAGGTCACTGGAACAAGGTAAGCTCCCACTAGAATGGAAGGAGGTACTGTTAGTACCAATATACAAGCAGGGGGAGGATAGGTCGCACCCCAGCAGTTACAGGCCGGTGAGTCTTACATTATGACCCACCTGGATTTAGTCTAACATTCAAAGGCCATTCCTGGTACAGTCAATGTAAACAAGGAATTACGGACATCAGTCATGGTATGAATGACATTACACATTTCATTACATCATCTCGAGACACTAATAATGATTCCAGGCAAATGGGTTTCTGACAAGGATCGGTAAAAAAGGTAATAACTTATTTATATGAGGTATCATGTTGTAAAAAGAGCAGAAAGGTTTTATTTTACAATCTGATATCAAATAGTGATATAAAATAGTAAAATGAACCCCATTTTCAGATAATAAATTTTTTTTTAAAATTCACCTGAACACATTCCTTTTTTTTGGTGTCCTGAAGTATCAAAGAGAAAGACTGGTTTATTTTTTACTGTTTGATACCAATTTAGTGCTTTTGACATTGTAAATGGCAATACCAGTTGTAAATAATACATTTTCAAGTGCTACAGTACAGAAAATTTAATCTATTCAGGTTTATTTTACCAGACAGCAGATGTGGCTCGTGGATTTTGACATAGGTAGGGCTGCATATACGAGGAGGAACACTTATCTCTCAATAAAAGGAGGGGGGTCCGGGGGCCCTCCCCTGGAAAAAATTGTATTTCTAGGTGCAAAATGGAACTATTTTAGCAGTTCTCGTGTCTAAACATTGAATATACTTTTGGTAGACCTATAAATACTTTTTTTTAAAGAAATATTCTGTTAAGGGGCCTTCCTAGTCCCAAGTGGAGGGAATCATGTATTGTTTCAAGCAGTTACCGCTATTCAATTTTCTCAAACAGTTAAAAACATTTCAAGGTATTAATTTTTTTAGTCCAAAATCCACAAAATTTTAACAAATTTAACATTCCTTTAGATTACTGTAATTTTTTTAGAAAAAAATTCACAAAACCCACTAACATAATTTTAACAAATGCAACATATCTTTGGATTATTGTGTCGAGCATTTGAAGTAGCAAGACAGTATGTTGAGAAAAACAAGGGTAGCTGCGTGGAAAGTTACGCCAAGTCGAAATTACATTGGAGAGTGCTGTCCAGATATCAGATTGACATCGTAGCTCAATTGTTTTTAAGGTGGCCCCACTATACCCAGTTTGCCTGCCCCCTTCCCAAATTTTTTTTTGTCGGAAACTTTTGTTGATGCGTGCACAATAACTTGCCAAAGTTTTATCACAGTTGAATGAATGGGATAGGAGTAAATACGTTACAAACATGCAGGCGAACATGAATTTTTATGTTATTTAGGAAAGCGTCACACTGTGTAATTTGATCAGGGGCCTGTCACTAGATAGGGCAAATGCTTCTCTTATTGACGACTAACGATTCCGGTTGTACCAACATCAGCGTGTGATTCAAAGTTGGAAGTATTGTTTTGCAATTTAAGCATTTTAACGATATTAATGCTGTTGTAAATGAAATGGAAGTTACTTTTTGAAATTGAAGGTTTTTAAAGTGTTTCGTAAATAGAGAAAATTCTCCAACGATTATTTATGCCGTTGAGTTGGACTTCCAGACTAAACATTACACTGCAGATGTTGGTCAAACTTGTGAAAGCCGTTACAATTTTAAATTAGACGAGAGTGAACATAATTTTAATTTTGAAATGTTAAAACAAAAGTATAGTTAGTGCGACATTTAATTGAGTAAAATTACTTATTATGTTCAATTTATAAAATTATATGATAACCATAATTCGCGTACCGGTAATAATAATGCGAAGGTTTTTCGTTCCTTTGCAAAGTTCAGACATGTTAGACAAAATTTTTACAATATAATTTAAAGTTTCAAAGAAATATTTAACAGACCATTCTAATGAAAAGGTGAATATTAAAAAAAAAAAAAACGTAAAGATTAATTATATACTGTTCATAGCAATACGAATTCAAATGTGTACTGATAGTCGAGTGGTAAAGGGCGTGTGGTAAGTTAAGGTATATAGGTTCGAATCCGCACCTCACCGAGATATATATATTTTTTTTTTTTTTCGTTGTCTTACAAATTAACAAGTCACAGTGAAAATTTACACACACTAACTTTCGCAGTGCATGTGTTTCTAATAAATTTTTTCTCTCAGGAACCTATTTACTATAATGTTTTAACCAACCATTTGCAGAAAATTTTTTAAGTGAACATATTTTTTGTTTAGGTAAATATCAAGGATCTGTACTCATAATGTACCTGCAAACTATTGACTTTTGAGGTATAGTTTATTAACGAAAGATATTTATAGTGACGTTAGAAGTAGTCGTACGTAAAGAAAATTGTGGTTTTATAACTTAGAAATTTTCAGATTTTCATTAGGTTGCATTGGTAAGGTTTGGTTAGTTTAGGTTAGGTTCAGTTATTTTACCATTAAGTTTTACATTTTCCGATAGGTTAGATAAACCTAACCTAACATTCCCTAATCTAAGAAAAAATGGAAAACTTAATAGTAAAATAACTTAATCTAACCTAAACTAATTTAAACTTATGTACCTTAACTAAAATTAACCTAATCTAAATTAAACTAACCTAGTCTAACTTAACATAACCTAACAAAAAGTGGAAAATTTTGAAGTTAGTAAACTAAAATTTTCCTTATGTACGACTACTTCTATAGAAATATTTTTCATTGATAAACTATTCCTTTAAAATAATCAGTTTGGCCGGTACACAATGAGTAGCTATTCGTAATATTTACCAAGGTAGGTATTGTACAAAGGATGACGATATGGTACTTCAGAACTATGATCTGGCAACATCTATTAACTCTGTCAATTGTACAAAAGTGTACATGCTAAAATAAGCACTCTCTGTTTCAAGTCTGGAAAAAAGTTACTGCATTTTTTACTTCCTGATAATGCTGATGCGAACGAAGAATTTTTGACATCTGTCATGGCATCTATTAGTGCCTATATTAGGCCTACATGTTTCGTGATATCCAAACACTAATTGAGAATCCAGGCAAAAGTGAGGGTTTTCGTGTGGGGACAGAATAACATTTTCAATGTGGAATTGCAAAGCAAAAAATAGTGGTACTGTAGTAAAATGAATTCATCTGTTATTTTTGTTTTACTGTATCCGTTTCAAATTTTTAAATGTAGCTAGTTTAAAATCTCTTCTACTGTATTATACCATTTTTAGTATTACAAAGTAAAAAAGAGTGGGCAAAATTTGTCTTACTATTTAATGCAATTTTCTAGTATCAAATTGTAAAATCAAACCCACGAACTCTTTCATATTGCTATGTCAGTTTAAATTAATAAATTTTCAAGTGCTACCTTATTGAAAATTAAACATGTTCAGATTTATTTTATCAGACAATGCCAACAAATTATTTAAAAACTAGACAATTTCTTCACTGGGCCTGGTTGCCTGGGACATTGTTCATGGTTGAAAACAAATTAATAATGTATTTGGATTCATTCACAAATTCATGATGTTTGAATTTACAGATTATTCAGTGTTTAAACCATAATGGGATGAGAGGAAACTTTTGTTTGTATTTACTGACAAATAAATTTTTATCATGTTTAAAGTAAAATTTTTTTTGTTGAGCGTAACAGCTACTAAGTACGAAAGTGTGCGCCAACTAAGGACGAGACACAGCTGCATGGCAGATGTATACATTAACAGGGCTGCTGCGAATCTGGCTGGTGCGTGATTGTGCGTGTTTAAGATAACTACATAATTGGTAGGATAAGTGACTGGCTTCTGTGCCACGGAACGTGGCCTGTCTGTGTACAATCCTTGACTAGTCTGAAAGTGCCAGCAAAGGTTTTTATTCCTATGCACTTATTAAACTGCACATACATTTTCGAAAAACTTCTTCTTTCTTCCTCTGCAAGATACGAAACATTTTGTTGCCACAGTTTGGAAGAATGTTGGATAATACTGTATACATATTATTGTTTTTGCTCCAGCTTCTTTACCTTTTTACTAAACATGTTAATTTTTTGGGGGGCAAATTAGTTTTTTTATCCTTTTCTATCGGCAGGTGCAGACTGTAGACAAATATTTGTACTATTACAATTTTGCAAAAAAAAAAAAATGTGGGCTTAATCTAAAAGACTATTGAATTCGGGATGCAGGATTAATTCTTATTCTTTATATTTAGGTACTACTGAAAATATTCTAATTAATTTATTTGTTCATAATTTACATTATCATGTACCTGGTAAATAATATTAAAAATTGATTAAAGAATTAAATATTCCCTCAAGTCCCGATAAAATATGAAACTTGTTATAAGTGCACTTATAATACATGCCATTGATCAATCCAGTTTTTAACATTGCTTCATTGTAAACATGTTTTAAAAGGCTGTTATTTAATGTATCTAAAAATGTTGTATTTTTACTATATTTTCTTGTAAAATTTTGTGAGTCAAAAGTAGGAATTCTTTTAGTTTTGGAGGAATATATATATATTTTTTTTGTTGCAAAAAATGCAAATATTTATTTTTAGACATGGTGTTCCAACGAGTTGGGTAATTTTCTAGTTCATTTAAATATTTTAAAAACAATAATTTTTATTTCTTAATATATATTTGATTATTTAATAGCTGGCAATTTTAATATCCCAGGTAAGCCACCACTTTAAATTTGTTATATTTTTAATGTTGACACCGTTGTGTTCTTGAGGGCAATAAACTACGTAGGTATTAATGTAAATGGGTGCCACTCAACTATTGCCCCGGCTGAGTCGGGGAGACACGAGGTATCTCAGGGCGTATAGGGGCCGTGAAGCTGATACTTACACTCTTCCGCTCCCTGTACGCAAGGAGCACGCCTCACACGCTGCAATGGAACAAAGTAGCTACTCTAAATAATGAGAGACCTCTTAGTTTCACTCTTTTGTCGACCACGTGTTTAGGTTACACTAGATTTTACACACACAAATTAGCAGTAACTATTTCCCCCGCGTTCTCCTCTACTTAATTTTAATACAGAAAATTACGTAATTAATCTGGAATTCTCAAAAATTGAAGTGACCACTGACCACGTGGTCACGCCAACCAAATGCCTCTGCTGGCGTCTAAGTGTTATATTTATGAACGGATCAAAACAAAACATAATGTTGATCACGTTAACGGTGTGTGCGAGGGAGGTAACGATGCAAAAGGTTCCGGATAAAATTACTAACAAACAGAATGAACGACGATCAGTTGAAGACAAAGATGAGGCTCCCTCGCAAAAACACAACCGGCCACACTGCACGCTAGAGAACAACTGGGGCGAGAGGTGCGTGCGCTGGCTGCACGAGGTGCGTGCCGTAAGCGCCAGCATCACTCATGGCCACACTCAAAATATATTTACCATACATTATTATTATAATTAATTCTACTCTAATTTCTTTTTGTCTTTAGATTGCTGTTATTATAATTTACAGTAAAACTGTATAGTTATTTCCAGGCTTACTCTCGCTGCTATCGCACTTCTCCCCCCTCCCCCCACCTCTTGACACGTTTCCGCGGTTCAGGCTTTGGTCTCGGGCCTGAGAAGATACGACGTTAATACTGTACTATATTGGTATCTTTATTTTTAAATCCCAGTTACTGTAGGCCAGCAGCAACATCACGTTATGTGATGAAGAAAATCATGTTATAAAAATTGCACAAAATATTTTGTGACAAATTTTATTTTTTATCCTGTAAATGCATTTGAAGGCATCCATAGTAGCGCTATGTATCCCTTTGAATCAGATGCAGTAAACATAAACTTATTTTAAATAATTCATGTGTATTAAAAACTTATTCTTTTTTTTCTTTTCCTGAAATTTCATGCAGTGCGTGACATTGGAAAAACATCAGTTTTTGGAAGCGTAGACTTAATCCCTTACTACCGAAAATTGATTCTCAGCTAAACCTCGAGCTACCCAATGTCATCCCACATCTGCTCACATTGGGCTACCAAGAGGATTCCTCTCAAAAAGTACATATCTGCTGCTCACTCGCTCCTTCGTGTGCCTAAACTCTACAGCTGATTGGCGTGCTCTTATTCTTGCACTGGCCATGCCCCTCCCCTCCCCTAGCTTCTCCTTTCCCGCTTCTGACTGCACCACCATTTATTTTTACTTTCTTTTGATTTACTTAATGTTACATAATTGTTAACAACATATTGTCATTTGCTTCTCATAAAAATTTCAATTTAAACCATTTACGTTAATTTATACACATTTCACATTGTGTGGCCATTTTGCCCCCTGATTGGCCATTACTTCCCCCTTTGTGTGGCCATTCTTGCCTTGTGTGTGTGTAAGGGCAGGGTGTGGGGTTGGGCTAAAAGTTACGTCTTGTGAGGTCCAGGGCTCGCCTCCTTCTCGCACAAGACAATAAGCACTTCTCGGACGTTTTTCACGGTCCACGGTCCCCCATCCTTTTGTCAGCTGATAAATGGCTGTCTAGAACCTATTCTTGGTGTCAAGATGTTCCTTCACACAACCAGAGCTCTGTGTTTTTCAGAAATATTTACTCTTCACCACAAAATCCCTATGTACTCCTATCTATCCATATATTAATTTGTACGGACAAATTCCTACATTCCCATTACAGTACGTATTCTCGTATTATACAACATATTTTCACATTATTTTTCCTTAAATTGTGAAGTTTACTTAAATATTTTCAGGGTATAAGTTTTTGATGTTTGAAATGAACGAAGAATTAATTTTTTAATTTCTGTAGTTTTAAGATTTTCACAACTTTTGTAAAAATACATTCATTTGGAAACAGTGAATGAAAAATTGTTGGAAAGAAATAAGTTGATCAGAAACTGTTACGTAGTTTTTATTTCTCATTTAATTCTTTGATTTAAAATTTTAGATGTAGTTGTGTAAAATGCAGCATACGCTTTCTTTATAAAATTTTGCGTGACAGAAAATATTCAAACCAAGGAGTTATATTTTCTGTTTTGGTGTTGATTCTATGTCGTAAAAATATGCTGGGCAAAATTTTACTAGCCCCATGCCATAAACGTCAGTTGTTTGTGAAACAATAGATTAAACATGGTTTTACATTTCACGTATGCTATGCACTGGGCAGTACATGTATACACATCTCCTTACACTGTAGTTTCTCACTTGTTTAGGTGGTGCTTGGCTTGCTTATCCATTGGTGTCTGTTAACAAATTATTACTGGAAAATTGTGTGGGTGTAGAAAATTAAAGCTGACATTTAATTTTACTGATCAAGTAGTTAATTTTTAACAAACAAAACACTTCCATTTCAAAATACATACACAAGCATGGTGTGTTGTGATTGCCTAGGAAAGTTATAAAATAGTCAGTTTGCAAAATCACTTTGGCTGTAATGCACCAATTGTGATGGTGAGGAGAATGGTATTGTGCCTTATTTCCTTCCTGGTTTTCTACACCCACATAATGCATAATAGAATAGGTGTGAGTTGAAGCACTTCTGATAACAGGTAAAATATGTACTTTGTTGTGTCAACTGAGGTCCAAGATTATCTCGTGTGAGCACATGGGAAAACCACAGGGGGGAGGGGGTGTAACAGGTAGACAGGACCTACTTACTTCTTATGGTTTGTTAACATTTGCCGTTGTACCAACACCAGAAACTTGAGAGTATAAGTGGTATTATTTGTGCATGTTTTGTCAGCTATTTTGTGCGGATGCTAAGTCTGTCTGATATTTGTAGGAAATTCTGTTAAATGCTATTATACCTACTTATGGAGTTGTAGTACACTAGCCTACTGATTTTTTTTTTTTTTTTCAGGTTATATGCACCTCCACATAGCTCAAAAACTCATGGTTCTGACATCATGAAGTGGGTTTGTCAAGACTGTGACAATAATTATGAATTCCAATTAGCAAAGAGAAAATTTATCGATAAAATTGAGGCATATGAGCAAAGTAAGTACGTTTGTGTTTGCTGTTAATACTGTATGTGGATAAGATTTCAGATTATATTTGTGAAAAACTTAACATTTAAACTTATTTTTTGTGTTTTAAAGTTTTAGCTTTAGTATTATTGTTATTATAATTATTTATTAATTTTTTTTTTTTTTAATTTTTTTTGAAGCAACCAAATGTTTGTTTTTTTTCACGATAGTCTTCCAATATTGTGTACATAGTCATGTAAATTATATACATTGGATTAGGTATTTTAATAGTTATAAAGAAATATTTCCTTTTAATTAGGCCCTTTAAGAAATCATAAAAGAATAATATTAATAGTCTGATCGTTAAAAATCATAGCAATTATTTAAGTTTTTTCTCATTTGTAACAAAATGCATGTTGCCTAGTGGGAGATATAAAGCATGACCTTAGGACGTAGATATTATGTATGGCTGACATTAGTGACAGAGTTAGTTCCGCAAGAAACAGCAGTAAAATGAGACTTTTTCTTTTTCTGTACGAGATTTATTTGGTTGAAATCTAAGTAACTATAAAGTAAAATTTGTATGTACATAAGTAATTAAATCTGTAATTTAGGTTGCATCAAAAAATTTTTATACCATTATTTTTAAATTGTATTTGGGAATTCTGTTTCTAATCGCGTAGCAGACTGTTGTAAAATAGTACATATTTTGTCCAATATGATGCAAGGACCTATAAGCAGTAAAACATTCAAAGAACTAAAAGAATTCTAATAACGAAAGAAACATTCCCCCCCCCCCTTTTTTTCCCCTTTTTTATAGGATGACACTGCTCCATACATTGACATTAGAAAGAGAACAGTTAATAAGAGAAGCAACCTACATTGTTGACATCAAAATATTTATTATGGTCAAAGGATAAAATAGATCGCAGGCTTTCGCGGCCGTTGTCTGCATTTTCTTGGCTTGTGGGTGTGAGCCGCGTCTGAAGATTGTCTTGCGACGTTTCGGCGGTCGTTGCAGCTGCCATCATCAGGTAGTCGGAGTCGGAGACCAACTCCGACTCCGACTACCTGATGATGGCAGCTGCAACGACTGCCGAAACGTCGCAAGACAATCTTCAGACGCGGCTCACACCCACAAGCCAAGAAAATATGGTCAAAGGATGTTGAACTTAAGTTCTGTAGTTTTTGGCCTTACCGTACAAAAAATAATTAGGATATTTTTAGCTGCGTGTGTGTATATTTTGCTGTATATCACCAATCCTTGTGCAGCACACACAAACAATTTAATTAGGGTGAGTAGTACTTAAAATGTAACATACTGTATTGTTTGTCGCCCTAAGTTTGTTAAAAAGGTTAACTTAAATAATTTTTTTGTTGACGGTATTATTACAACATTACTGTAAATTATTTTACGGGAATTTGTTTAAAACTGGTGTCACCTCCAAGTACACATACACCATTCAGTTTTCCTCACGTTAATAATTTAATTGCATAGTCATTAATTGAAGTTACTGTTAAATCTTGATTCTACGATCTTCACAAGAATGTTCTTGGAAGTGACAGTTCCTCTCGGCAGCTATGTTATAGACTTTATTAAATGAAAATTAAACAAGTTTTTTGTAGTAATTATACACATAAATGGTTGCGATTCTTTTCTCTAGAGCTGTACTACCTGCACATGTGTTCAAAGAGTAGTTGCTATCAAATGATACCTTTTTGAAATCCGGCCGCCCTCTTCCTTGTGCTATCTTAAGGTTACCAGGCTGGTAAAATTTAAATTGCTCAGTAAATTAGTGCTTTGTTTTGTGTTTATGCTTTTTCTTGTGCTATCATGTTATTCCTACAGTATCTACCTTTCAATCACTTTTAGGATAAATTTATTTATCCCTTAAATTGCCAAGCAATTTGTGCTCATTAAATGTTATGTAGTCCATGTTAGTTAATCTTCAGTTTGAATTGAATGTTGACAAAAAGCTCTTTTAAAACCCATTCTTGTAGTTTTGTAACTTTAAATTGCTTTAAAGTATGTTTGAAGCTCTTAATTATCATATTATCATATGCTGAATTAAACAGATTTACATAATTCCGTGATAGTACGTATGGTTTGGGATATACGTACAGATATGTGGAACGTGTGCATCTGTCCTACCGACCTCTAGTACAGAAACAAGCTTCAAAACAAGTTACATATCAACATATATCTGATAGTATATATATATAAATGAATCCCTATTTCCCTTGGTCACGCCATCACGCGTGAACGGCTGGACCGATTTCACTATTTTTTTTGTTGTGTTTGTTATTGTCAGGAGAACGTTCTTATGAAAGAAAAAATTTAAAAAATTGCGCAGAAAATTAGAAAATTTAAGAATACTTATTTAAGAATACTTAACAATCATATAATATTATTTCTAATTTAACCTTAGCACTGTGGACAATATAAACTTTTTTAATGACAAAGAGGATGTAAAAAATCTGAATATCGTTTAAAACAAAGGCTTCTATCGGAATTATTTTATTGATAAAAAAATAAAGAAAGAAAACTGAATTTCTAAGTGTAAATCACGGTTAGTTCAGAGCCATTATGCCTAATATTAAAAGTTTTGGTAAGTTTGGATAGAATAACTTGAACCTTAGTGATATACTCGGTTATAAAGAAGAATATAATAGTTTTCTTTGATTTACAGTTGAATTTTCGTTTTTGAAAATGCCAGCAATTGGACGTACAAAAGTAAGTCGCAGAACTCGCAATGCTGCGAGTCAAAGATATACAAGAGCAAGTCAAACTGATGAACAATGCGAAGCGCGGAATGAAGTTGAACGGAATCAATGGAATCAAAATCAATAACATAGAAATGTTGCGTTTAACCCCTATCGAGCTGCATTCAATTATAACGTAGAAATCTAGTACAGTTCACAGCAAATCATTGCTATTGGACCAATGAATGTTGTATGCCAATATTGCCAGGCATTTAAGTTTAAAAATGAAGCTCCTGGATTGTGTTGTGCGAGCGGTCAAGTCAAATTGACGCCATTGGTACCGCCACCAGAACTATTACATTCATTGGTTTCCGGAAATGGGCCAGATTCTAAAAATTTTTTGACTTATATTCAGCAATACAGTAATTGTTTTCAAATGACATCATTTGGTGCAACAAAAGTTATTCAAGAAAATGTTATGCCAACTTTTAAGATTCAGGGTCAATATATCATTTAACAGGTTCCTTATTGCCAACGCCGAATAGTGACTACAAATTCTTGCAAATTTATTTTATGGGCGATTCAGCAAGACAAGTCGATCACCATTGTGCACACAATAATTCGGTGAAAAGACCAATTGTGGAACAACTCCAAACGTTTTTTCATCAACATAACGAATTGGTTGCATTATTCACGACCGTTTTGGACCGCATGCCGTCTGATAATCACAAAATTGTCATCAAAGCTCATAAGACGTCTGCAGGACAACACCCGAGACGTTTTAATGCGCCAACAATTGACGAAGTTGCTATTGTCATCGTGGGTGAAAATTTAGAAAACCGAGATATTGTTAAGACAGGACAAGTCTGTCGGGTCAGCTAGTCTTGCAATATTTACGGTTATAGAGTAAGGTTAGTGGAAGGTACCTACATCCTACATGTTCAGTTATTGAAATCACATTAGATTTAACTGAGTTACATGCTTTTGCAGTGATTTTAATACAATTTAGAATTTTAGTTATTAGCAGTATCCTGTTGCTTCTTCTTTGATTATATTTTCCTTGTTTTTGTGGCTGCACCGAGATTTTATTACAAGATTTGGTAATGATACCTTGAGGATGGCAGCTTCAATGACTGCTAGAATGTTGTTAAAGAAATATGTGGTGCGATTCAAACCCAAAAGACAATTATATGTTAGATAAAATAGTAAATAGTGACAGCATTTATAAGGTCATTTCAATGCTTGGTTTGTTCTTCAGTAACAGCTAAAACATTCTTGCCTTGAATAATGATTTTGTGCACGGGTTATGTGCCTCTTTATCACATGTGCTGTTGTGTATATTTATAAGAAATATTTCTTTCATTAATTATTTAATTCACATTGAAAAATAAAAAAAAAAAATTACGATCATCTATTACCGACATTTTGTTATGACATAAACAATTTTCGCACATGTCTAGATTAAATATTCTTGTGAATCCAGTCTCTAATGCTTAGCATATGTGTGTGTGTTGGTACATATGTTAAGTGTGGTTGTGAATCCAGCTGTACACAACCAATTACTGAATGAAAATACGGATCTTTCATCAATTAGTGTTACGTATACATCATATAAACTGATATCTATAGCTTTTCAAGGGTAATGGTAGCTAAATGTGGCCAACACAAGTGAACTGTTGATAATGAAAATTCACTTTATTCCAATTTTGTATGTGAAAATGTTTAGTCATTTTATTTACCTGAAAAAGGCTGGAAATTATTAAGTTAATTCTCACCTGGAAAACCTTGAAAAATCTGAGATTTTTGAACATGATACTCTGTGACTACCCTTCAGAAACATTTTCACATGTGATGTTTGGCCTTTTATCAAGTACCTTGTGATGTCTATAGTTGATGTGAATTATCTTATTTCTGTAACTTATGTGTTAGGAAGAATCAGTAAAACTTTTAAAGCTGTACAAAATTTTTTCATTAATTTAATTTCTATCTTTACATAATTTTTAAGTATAAACATTGCTTTGTGAATGACAACCATAAAATGTACTTTAAATTTCCCGAAAGAGTTAACATCTTGTATTCTATTCGTTGTAATGTGTTAGACATAAATTATTGACAAATCTGACTTTGATAAATACAAATATGAACAAAACAGATGGTTCCACAAATCATTGTTGAAATTTGTGCGGATTATTTCCATGCATGTAAATACAGATCAACATGGACAAACGTGTATAAAATTACCGGTACATATAAAACCTAAGACATTGAATGCAAGTGTATGAGGTTTGTAGCGATCCGAAACACATTGCCATACGAATTAGTATAAAAAGGCTGAAGGCGTGACAAATCTAATTAGATGATCATGTCCACTGTCTCCTGTCCTGGACTCTCTAAAAATCAGGTCAATAAAGAACAACAATCTCATGTACGACTGACTAGAATAGGTGTCTGTGCACTTTTGGGCATTCACCGGGGTACGGTGTGCCAGTGGCCATCGTGACGTGTCAAACACAGAATAACACTAGCAGTCAATGAAAATACAAAAAGATGCATACCATGAACATTACCAAACCCTAAACATACCTAACCCTATGTCGAAACACAGTAATTTTAAAGGAGTCTTGGAACAACAATTTAGTGTATCCGAGACATTTAGCTCAATCCTACATTATACGTGGCAGCAGCCATCTTACTCACCTTGGGGACAAGCCCCTTACTATACTAAGACAGGAGCACGCTAAGTTTACATGAGCTTAAAGAAAGCTTACTGACCACTAGTTAGGCAGATGGCCCACAAGATATGTCTACAGGATGTCTGGTGACTTGGAAAATTCAGGGAAATATGGTTGTCAGGGAAATTTGAGAAAATCCTGGAAGTTACTAAAGTTGTATAGTTACTTGTTCATTGTTGGGTATTTTTGTAAGTTTTCCTGAAAACATGCTTTGTTTAACTAAGAGAGAAAATATGCAAATAAAGTTGTGTTATACTAAGGCTCTAATGCCAACTATTTGAATTTAAGTTAGTGGCAAAATCGTATTATTTTTCGCAACTAAAATTGATGAACCATCCTAGTGTGAACCGGCAGTTATCTGTTTATTTTAGGTAGCATCAGAATATTCCGTACTATTACTCACATCATTGTGATAGTCATTGTGTGACAGACCTCAGTCTCAATGTTCTTAGGTTGTCTAAAGGTGATTAGTTGAGCCATTAATTTTATTTATTACATATTTTGTACCAATCTAGATAAATAGTGACAAAAAAATTTGTGTTGACGTCATTTCTACCTGGAATATGTTTTGTAGATAATATCCAATATTTTGTAATACAGTAAAGTATTGGTTATTTGACGTGAACGGGTCATCAGAACATTGACAGTGTATAAGAATAACTTATTAAATGTCGAACTATGTCTTTTTACGCAACAAAACAATAGATAGTGGTTGCAGGAGTAAGAAAATAGAATACACACATGATAACTGTATTGTCTGTTTGTCTTGTTGATTGAGAAGTTTATATATTTCTGTTATGGGGCGCACAATAATACGGAAAGCGGGTAAATGAAAGTTGGGTACACAGTTTTCGAAGGTTAATACAGTAGATTTCAATTATAGGGCATACTGTTACATAGTGGTAATTTTATGTCCATATTGTATAAATAAATGATGGTCACACCTGGTGTAATGTAGAATCATTTTCTTGTGGCTAAGTAGCATGTCGCCAGAGTATTGTAACATGCTTAGGCCTATAGGCCTACTGTATTTGTACATTATGCGTGTTAATTTTTCTTAAGAAAAATTTTTTTTTTTTAATACCTGGAAAATTTGGTGAATTATCTTATCTTTGTTTGCTGGACACCCTAGTTTAGCCAGTGTGGCCAGCACCGACCAACATGTGCACGAGCAGGGAAGAGGGTGGGGAAGAGGAAACAGGTGGTCAGAACAGAGTAGAAGAAGGGGAAAAACCAATCTGAGCTACAAGTCCTGTAGTCGATCCTTAGCTGAAAGGGTTTCACAACTCGCCACTGTTGCAGATGCAGTTGGGAACCAAGACGGTGCAATCTGATGCTGCAATAAAATATATTTGTTGATCGTTAATGCCTTGTAGAAAGTGCCTTAAAAATTGCTCACTTTGCAATGAATGGCATATATAAATATTAATTAATTTAATGCTGCTAAACATCTTTAATATACCTGAAAGCAATTTCAGCAACACTTTTTTTTTTGTTTGCATATTTTTGACCTTATTATAAAAGTGTATCAGAAATCTCTCACTTTTGACACTTCTGTTATATAATATACATGGCTTGGACTGAAGGAAAGTAAATCATCTGGGAGATTTAGTAGCTAGTGATGTGAGAAGAAAAGATTCAATGGTAGGCTAGCCACTTACCACCCGTAACATAATTGGTGCAAGTACGCTTTGACACCATAGTTTAATTGTGCAAAGTGTAAGTGCAAATACTTGCATGTGTACTCTGTAGACCTTTTATATGCTGCAATGTTTGAACTCTTATTGTGAGTTGTTAAGTGCTTGTTAAAGTTGATAATTTTTACACTGTTTGCTGCTCTTAGCTAGTCAGAATGTACTACATCTGAAACATGTTTGCTTGTTAAAATATAGTTAAGCTATCTGCTGAAATTTCACTCATTCTCCAGCAGTGTGGTGAATTAATTTTGTCTGGTGTCTGTTGATGTATCTACACTCCTGCAGTGTAATTTTAAAGCAAAAATGTCTACGGGTCAAAATAATTACGTCTGTATTGAAAAATCAAATTAGAAATTTTTCTGCAGGCTAGGTAAACACAGCGTGTCCATAAATAAATGTTGAAACTTTTTACAGCTTTAGCCTGTAATAATTTAAAAACTATAATAGATAATAATAAACAGTGTTCAACATGCGACGATAACTCGTAAAGATCTTTTACCCTCATTCATATACAGCAATGTGTGCACCACTAGTTGCACTGTCAATTTATCTCCATTAACGCTCCAGCGTCGTAATGATGACATGTTGAAATGCATTGCGAATTCATGTCTTTCAGACCTGCAGGTCTGCAACTTTGGTTCATTGCACTTCATCATGTACAAAACCCCATATGAAGAATAAGATAGGGTGATGTCAGGTGATAGTGACGGCCACCGTATTGGATGATCTCTAGTCACCTTATGTAACTTTCCATCCAGAAATCGACTGACAGTGAGGGACCAGTTGGATGGTGTCCTATCTTGCTGAAAAATTACGTCAGGTTGCAGGTGGTCCAATTGTGGCACAGCAAGCTCTTGTAGTATGCCTAGGGAAATACTACTGTTGGCTGTAGACTCAATAAAAAGACTTGACCAGTAATGCAGTTGTGTATAAGTTTGCACCGTACATTGACTTTAGAATTGTCTTTTTCCTTTCATGTGTAACATGAGGAAGCTCTGATTCCCAGACACAAATGTTATAACACTTCAGTTTGCTTGATACATGAAAAGTTGACTCATTGGAGAAACAAATCTTGCATCAATCTTGGCTGCCATTTCCATTGCAATCTATTAGCAATGAAGTTTGTCCTTATGCTTAGTGCCTGAAGCTGTTGCACCTTGCAGACATACTCTTTAACTTGTTATGGGAGACTTTGTGCACTGTTGATTGTGGCCTTTCTAACAGTCTGACTGCCGTACGCACTGATTTTGTCGAACTCCTTTCAAATGCCTGCCATACCCTGTTCACAGTGGCCTCTAAAATAGGAGAGTGACCAGCCCCCTCTTTATGGAAAATGCTACCTGTTTTCATAAATATTGTATATCAAGTCAGAATAGCAGGTTGGGGCGGGGGTTTCTTTCCATACTGTGTTCAAAAGTTTCTTTGCATTTGTGCATTGGACGTCGTCTAATATGTACCAGGCTACACTCTGAGCTTTCTCCTGTGGCGTATACAACTTTTGTTAAAATCTGCATCACTTGGTACGTAATAAACTTTTGAGTTTTCTTGTTGTCGCATGTTGAAAACCATTTGTTAATCTCTCATATAGTTTTCAAGTTATTAAAATCTAAAGTTGTAAAGATAACTTACGGACAGCTTATATATCTCTGCCTTCTCTTACGGGGGATTGATCCTTCCCAGCTTGGATTTATTGCTTTTCTCGTAAGTGGAGGAATAGAGAAATTGTTTCAAGTTTTTTGCTTTGACATGGCATTGTTTATAATTTCTTTTACTTTTTGTAATCCATACAGCTTGGTTTCTGTTACTTTTATGGCCACTATAGTCGCTCCCCGTCCTGTCAATAAAGATCTTTTTTCTTATCGGCTGTTTCCCGTTACAATATAATTAAGGTATTGAGGTTGCAACCACTTCAGAAAATTGAAAAATTTTTATCTATGCTCTGTCATGTTAAAAATTTTTATTTCACTGAAACAAAAGTTATCGAGAAAGAAAGGATAAATCCACTGGGGTAGAGTACAATCTCCCTTAATAATTTTTATCTTTTGCTCTGGCAGCGAGTTTATTCCATTCTCATTCTGTTTCAATCTTTATCTCTTTCACGTTCTATTCACCGAAAATAAAGTTCCGGCATTTGTTTCATCCAGTCTAAATGCTCCAAGGTCATTTAGGTCATTTCCTAAAAGCTTCTGTTTTCGAGGAGGCGTTGTGAGAGCAAGTTGTCTCCTAGTGGGAATTGCAAGCAGATTGTTTTCCATCCGCCTATTTCATTTATTGGTTATGCCTTACTTTGTAGGCATATAAAATTTTAAACAATGTTTTCGGTAACTCCACTAAATTTTGATAAACAGCAGATAGATTATCTGTGATTGACCATAACTACTTGTGTTTTACAGTTGTCCAGTTTTGTGAATTAAGAAGAATAGTAAATTAAGAAATTTCAGATTGGCTCGTAGTATTTCCTAAACTTTTACTTGTAATCTTTGCCCAATTTAAATAAAGATGCGGAATTCTTCAAATTTTCTTATTTATATTTGGTTAAGTGGGTAAATGTAATTATTTGCTTCAAAAGGATAGCAAAGACAGTGTTTACTAGTAGACTAGATTATATAGTTTTCTTTGAAACCCAGTGATGTAAATTAATAATTGTAAAGATAATGCTTAAGTTTTAGTGCAATGTTCACCAATATTTCTCAGTCTAAATTTTTTATATGTTTCATGGGTAGTTATATTTCTCAAGTCGTCTACTATATGTTCAAGACTTGCACATTTTATTCCCATTGTACTCTTTTATCTGAAACATTTTGGCTTCTTACCCTCGAGTTTCCCGAGAAGCAGAAGCAAAAAGAGAGACAGAGGACTAAACCCAGTGTATCACATTGGTCTATATTAGAGAGGAAAAATAATTGTTGCAACCAATAATTAAAAACTGTTGTCATTGAAGTTACAGTTCCTTTTGAAAAGCTATCGTGTGAACCACGTAGGATATACTGTATTCTGAAACCTACTACTAGTTGGTAGTGTTGGATATGTTTAGAACTAAAAAAAATTTGTCAGGTCTTAAGGTGGAAGGTAGGAAAGTGTAAGTTGATACATTAAATTACATTTAAGCACTTATGCTAATTGTATTTATACAAAGGAAATATTTCAAGGACGGGTGATTCATACCTAATAAAAACAAAGTATACCTTATAAAACTAAAGTTTCATAAACAATTAGTTTTATTGTAAAAATTTTACATATCAGTAAAATTCTTAGGGAGTATTTCTTGCTTAAATTTTGCAGATGAAATTGTAGTAGGTTATGGAGGCCTTATCTAAAGGAAAAAAGTAATTTGGTGAGTTCAGTTGGAAAGCCATGGTACATTGTCACGTTTATAATTTTTTTTTGTAATTGGCATATTCCACAGTGTCTGTTTTTTGCTGATTGTATAATTTTGGATATGAAATTGCAACTGCATTAAGAAAAATTCAGACAGAAAATTTGTAAGTTCATTTGTTTATTTATGGTACTTGAAATAATTTGCTATTTAATTGAACATTGTAAAATTTTTCTGTGGTGTCTTCTAAGTTGAAAATTACTAAGTTGTGTTAGAATTTCAGATTGTTACATAATACTAAATGGTATGCCTAGTTTTCAACACTTAACTGAAGTGTTTATGTTCCTTTCAGATAGTCAATGTTTTATATTGAACCACAATTTTGAAATACATTTTGTGATACATATTGAACTTGTGGCAAGGTTGTATAACATTATGTTGTGCAAATTTCATGGGTTACAGTATTTATTTTGTGTGAATGTGTTTGCCAGGTATGAGAAGAAACATCGACTCACGCACCTTTACGAGGCCAAAGAAACGGGTGTGTCGCCCAACACTTGGTACAATGGTCGAGTCACCACTTCTAGAAGACGGCAGATTTTCGAGCATGCAGTCTTCATGGCACCTGACTGAGTCGATGCTGGTCGGGGAGACGCTAGACGATATTAGCAACCCTTTCAACAGTGGCAGCTTCAGCATAATTGACCTAGAGGCCACCAAGGTGCCTTCGAATACTCCGCAGCAAGTAGACATAGTTGACCATGGTGCTGTCCAGAAGAAGAGCGAAGCAAGGACTCAGAGGCACGAAATACCGGCGAAATATTCCCTTGATGGCTCTGTCACTGTAGGCTTACAGAGGATGGAAGGCCCCAAAGATGCTTTTCAAGGCTCCTTCCCAGTTGAGCAGGTGGAAAGTCCACTCAACAGATCTGTCAGAAGTTCTAACTTACGCCACAGAGATGCTAGTTATTCTACCCACCAACCTGATGTGATAAATCATACCTTCCAGAAGATGGCATCGGAACCTCGTTTGCATGTAGGTTACAAAATTAGCAGTGTTATTGTTGGCATACAGCAGGGAGTGACAATTTATGTTACCAAAGGGAGATTTTGTACTTTGCATTGCTTATTTGGAGAGTTTTTGTGATAGTTGCAAGACATTTGTTGCAAATGCATAAAATCTTATTTTAAATTATTGAGCAGATGTCTTTTTTTATAATGTAGAAATTACTGAATGTTTGCTTGCAAGTATTTTCTTTAATGTCACATCTATACAATAAACTCCCGATCATCAATGTTAGTAAATGTCTGGCAATGCACGGATAATCAGGAAACACGGATAATCTGAAAATAGCCCAATCACACATACACCGAAACGACATATGGTTTTGCCTACAAATACCATGTTTGTTGTTGTATAGCGCTTCCCAAAATAAATATATCTAGGTTCCATTTAAACACCAGAAAAAGTGATGTTGAAATCTCTTAACACATTCTTGTGCAGTCTCTTTTTGTCCAGTATTGTGCACAGAGTTAACATTATGTTCCAAAAATGTTTTTTTTTTTTGCAAAATTATATTTTTAGTGTTATTGACCATGCTTAGTGCTGCATGGATAATCTGCAAAATGGTTAATCCCTTAGCAGATAATGAGGAATTTACTGACTCATAAAATAGGTGTTAGGCTTCGCATTGCCTAAGCACGACCTCATAAAATCGCAGCCTCGTTAAATCGGGGTTGTAATGTATATAAAATCGGGCATAAAATACATTTTAAACAGTTATGAAAGAGTTTGAGTATACTCTTTGTAACACGTGCTAGTTTTGGTTAACACCAATGAAATGTTTCTGCAAGCGCTTTTCTTGCTTGCAAATATTTCGTTTTCAGTTAATTGTTGTGTTTGTTTGTGCAGTTCATAAATCATAGTTCCAGTTTCTTTTTCTAGTTTTTCAGTTGAGCATAAGAACATAATGTGTTAACTTACTTCGTAATATTGCTGATATTTTGTTTAGTAATTGTGAAACCGTGCAAGTATATTTACGATCCAATGCTTGAATTTGTTGGCTTTGATTAAGAAGCAAGTGTGTTGCATTAAGTTTGACATCAACATAATGTTATTAATAGTAAAACTTATTTTGTAGAGGGCATCACCTTAATTTTTATGTTTGTACTGTTTGTTCAAACTCTCTATGTATGTCTGTATAGCCTTGAAAACTTACCCACTTGTGACTATGCAGAAAATGTATTGTATGTCCATCAGAATTTCGTACTTAAATTCAGACTTTGTGGTACAACATCCAATATGTACAAGCTCATATCTAATTTTAAATGAGTGATTCACCTTATGATGTATGCCTATGACTATTCTAAAAACTCGGTGAAAAAGTGTTTCTTTTGAAGGTTCTTTTTTCCTTTAATTCAGATGACTTCAGAAACAAGACTGGATTACCCGTTGGAACGTCGTATTGATTCCAACTCAACCTTCAAGAGAGCCGCCAACATAAACGTGAACAACACATTCCTCAAGTCCTCCGATCCGAGCCTGGACACGAGCCTGGGCAAGGTGCTAGATGTCAACGCAACGTTCCTTTTAAACTCCAGGTCTCGCAGCCTGACTCCGTCCGGGCTCAACTCGACGTTTGTGGTGCCGGACAAGGCCAGCGAGAGTGGGAGCAGTAACCGTAGCCTGCGGGCGGCATCTGTGGACAGCGGGGCAGACGACGACCAGATGAGCAGTGCATCCGACAGCAGCTTCTCGTCCAGTAATCGGCTACTGAATGTTGGTGATGTTCAGAACATTGCGCGCATGCAGGAAGAGAGTAAGCAACCCACATTTTCTCAGCCATTAGTTTCCCTAAAGTGAGCATTAAAGATTTAACCATTGAAGAAAATCACTGACAGTTACTGCATTGAATTCAACATTAAAATTTCTGACCTTGCTTCTTGTATTGTTTGCAGTGGATTCATTATGCATTTTGTGTTTTGTATCATATTTTAATGCAGCAATAATTTAATACAATCATTTGAAATTAACATATTTTTATTTTTTATGCAGACTTGCCAACTTTTACGATTTATCCGTAAATGTACGGAAATGTTAGGGCTTTTACGGGAATTTATAAAATTCTACTGATATTTAGACGTTCCTTTATCAGATGCACATTTTTTAAAGCCTGAAGTAGCGAAAAACTGTTTGGCTCAGTTCTACCAACATAAACTGCATTTATAATCAGGTTTCATTCGATAACATGTACTAATGGTCGTAAAATAAGTTTTTGGTGAGAATTCAACAGTTGGTCACAATAAGTAAGTCGTACGAACCAATGATAAAATTACAGTTGAAAGTCAATCGTTGGCTTTCTTCAGTAGGCAGTTTCAAAATGGCGGAGTGCACGTGGGATTTGTTTTGAATTCTCCCGACTGAGTCACTAAATTCTTCACACATGGAAGCTTTTCACTTTGATGATGTAACACCACTCATATGGATACTATTACCACGTGTCAAAGTCTGAAATTAGAAATGTGTGGCATGTGTTTGAGAGGATGTTTTAACCTATTCATACAATCAACATAATACGTACAGTAAACTCCCGATTATCCGTGCACCGATTAACCAGTTTTTGGATTATCGTGCGGCTTTCTGTATGCCGAACACTGTAAAAACCAAAAATTTTTGTAAAAAATTCTTTTTGGAACGTGTGTCAACTCTTGCGTGCAAGAGTGGATTAACAAAATTTCGACATCATTTTTTTCTCGTTTTTTTTACATTGCACCCCAGCCATACTTTTATTTATTTTGGTGAAAAGGTTGTGAAATACGTTATTCGTAGGTAAAAACATTACTCATTATGGTATTTGAGTTAATTATATAAATATAAATTAATTTTTTTTTAAATTTATATATTAACAGATGTGCTATTTTCGGCTTATCCGTGTTTCCCGATTGTCCGTGCGTGGCGCAGCACCAATTAACACGGATAATCGGGAGTTTACTGTATTTGGAGCAAAATATGCCTGTGAAACGTACGTAAAAGAATTTCGCTCTGAGTGAATTTCGTGATTATTAGGGTATTATTTGTGTAGTTCGCGAGTTTTAAACGTATTTACCCCCTAATAAAATAATAGAACACATGTGTTACCAAGTGTAAATTTTTTTTTTAAACAAACATTAAAACCTGTACTTTGCAGTGAAACTGATTTTCCTGTAGCAGCATTACCAGTGGGAAGTATTTACTAGGTTTTGTTAGGCCTGGCTTATTTCATAACATAGTTGTAGGTTGTGTGTGTCAATTAAATTAGGAAGTTTTTGGAGCTAGGAACAAAAAGTAGGGCTAGGATTGTATTATAAAATGTAACAACAAACACCTGCGATACTAATTTAACTGCAATTGCAGCAGCAAAATTCATTATGTATTGTCACATTTTAATGGCATTGTAACATTAATAAAACATTATAACTATGTATTTAGATGTTTGTTTATCATAGTCTGATATTTTTCTGTATGGTAAGTGCAATACAGTTTTTATCTGTTCAAATAATTGCATAGATTTCAAACACAATTAGCTATAAAATGCACAAGTTTCAAAGAATTGGAAAAAATTTGAGTACAATATGGTTTTGTAAAATGTTTTAAATGGGTCTATTTAAATGTCTCTGTTTATTTATAAAGATTTGAACAACCTCCTCAATCTGTAAACCTGTTAACTTTTTTTAAAGTTTGGTAAATTTGCATGAATCCGGTCGAAATGTGAGAGTAATGAATTTTGACACAAAATTTCCGTAGGTGTTTTACTGATTTTCATCTCGAAAAGTTGGCAGGTCTGTATATGATTAATAAATTTTTTTTATTGAAGTATGTAGGTTCCCACCAAACTGACAAATTACTTTCACGCAAATACTTCAACCAATGCGCCTGGAAAGGTTAGATGCTTTCTGTTAGCAGATCTTGCATGCAGTCTAGTCTATCAGTGATCATTATCACAGAGTTCATTGTTTGAGCAAAATATAACATCAGCATGTTCGTTACTAAAGTACGTAAGTTTACTTATTGCATTGTATGTTATATGACAAAAAATACATTAATTTTATTTACGGGTTTCGTAATTGTAATTGAACAAGTCATGTTCCTAAAGCCTAGCTTATTACAAATATAACTGCGCACTTTGTCACTACTTTTGAGTAAATAAGTACAGAAAACATTTGGATTTCATAATTTAAAGTATTATTCATAGGTATTTATAATTTCCAGAATGTTTTTTTGATCGTATAGTGTATTCAAGATGACATGGGACTGAAAATACACGTAGGTCTACTTCACATATAATACATTTATCAAGATACCTACTATTCACAAATATTTTAAAATTATTTGCTGCCACTTGCCACTGCAAAATTATTGTGTCTAAATTTAATTGAACTAATCTGTAATATAGAAGTTTTTAATGAGAAATTATTAACATTTTACCAACGAGCCATGCATAAATTATTTGGGACTAACATAGAAGGAATGTAGTGCCTGTATTTAAGAGCCAACATGCAGAAACCTATCTTATATAGAAGTTTCATGGTAGGTATTTATAACAACCTACCATTTACTATTAAATAGCTGTTATTGATCAATTGTGTATTTATTGAGTAGGTATTGTAGATAACATTTTTCAGAGCTGTGTAACGTAGACATAACATTTTAGAGATCATGTACACAAACTCACAGCAATGTTTGTGTTTATATACAGCGGAAAGGTAAGAAGTGGCTGAAATTAAAAATTTAGTAGGGCTTTTTTGAGTGCTCACTTTATCCTGAAGGGCCTATAGTCTGGTGTAGACCTAAACTGAAAGAAGATAGGCATAGGCTGTTCACAGTAAAGAGAGCATTTTAGAAGATACTCTTGACAGGAGCCATAGCCTAATTTTAAAAAATTACTGTGGCTTCTGAGGTTAATTTTATATTGCTTTTTGTTTTGGAGACGGCTGTACAAATAATTAATTTCATGGAAATATGTGTCAGTGGGCGACAGTTTTATAACTTTTTGGGTGAATTTGACATGGAATGACCCATAACCAAATAATATATTATCATAATTTAACACTGACTTCTCCATACAGTACTTACAGAAAAAATCTTCACGCGTACACTAAGTTACATACAGACTTTCATTTCTGTGCTAAGGTATAAGTACGTACACGTTTAATATTTGTGGTAATGTACTTAGCATTGTGAGCCATTATTTGATCTTTCTGTTGTGTAGATAATAGTTTCAGTGACTGTTCTGAATGTACGTTGCCAAGGAATGAATGGTGGTCTATTTTCAGGCTTGAGGCAGGTGATGTCTACTCCTTTCCAAGGTCGGGGACGAGAAGGTGAGTCAATTTACGTACCAGAAATAGCTTAGCACTATATACAACTTGCTGTGTTAGTAGGTGAAATGGGTGTGTGTTTATTTTCCTGTTAAGTCCCACATTCACTTCCTGTGGAAGAAAAATGGGTCATGTTCTTTGTTTGATTTTAGTAAAAATGAATTTTCTGTCTGGGAAAAGTGACTGTCAGTTCCAACTGAAATGACTACTGCGTTACGTGTATGTAGATGTACCAGCCAGATTTTTTGTGCGCTATGACTACATTGGGTTCATTAAAGTGTTTAAAATAAAACTTCAAAGGAACAGTCAGCAATACCTTTTATTTTCTATTTTTAAAAGGGTAATTTGAAATGCTTAACCTCCACTGGGAAAACTCATTAATGGCATGCACAAATAAAATGGTTGTTGTTAAATTCTAAGTAAACAATGTTTGTTGCGAGTTTAATAATTTGATGTTCAGTATTATAAATATTTTATGCATATAGTAAAGTAAAAAAAGCCAAATATTGTAATACAATCTTAATTTGTCTCTCTTGCAGTCCCTCAGTTATTGTGTGGTATGTTTTTTGATTAACTTTATTTACTTTATATTTGCTATTTATTTATCATAGTTTTGAAACTTGAAATGCTCGCCGCACCCACATTTTTTACTGTACATTGTCTATTGTGTACACTACTTCCATCATAAAAAAGTCACCAATATTTTGTATCAGCAAGTTGCGAGTATTCATTTTTTGACGGAACTACTCAACGCGCACAAAATGGTTCATCTACGAAAAGAACACACAAGTCAGTGTATGATGCAATAAGCACAAAGATTTGGTACGCGTGTTTTAAATATGATTTTCAGGCCTCCCAAAATGGCTAAAAACGGCTTTTTCAGACTGCCGTATCTGGGATTATATAAAACCAGAATCGAATCTAAAAATGCACAAATAGAAGCACGCGTTGGACTTTAAACTATACTTCTTACAAATAAAATTATATGGTCACCGCTTAAATTCCCATAGGAAAATGAATACAGTACTAGTACAGATCTACGCACCAGTTGAGTGGCTTGCACGTAGAGGTCAAACTACGTTACACACGTCGGCCGGTGGTGACCTTGCACTTTATCGACTTTCTGCCTCACATACACAAATGCAGTCTATATAGGGAACCGCCTTAAGGGTTGCATAAAAATATCAAAGAGAATTAATTCCATTCTAGTCTTTATCCACTCATTTCTTGTCTCCTTTGACCTGCTCCTACATTTTTCGTGGGTGCTTGTTTCAACACATTTACCATTAGAAATGTCTCTTTGTGTATACATTGTCTTTTGAGTTATCCGGTAGAACTTTTGGTGTTAAGATTTGAAATATTTGTGATGGTTAGTAATGTACAGTATAAAACAAACTTAACTTGTATTTGCAATAACAGTTCGAACTTTGAAATGTTACGTATTTTTAATAATGAACATATCCTCATTAATTATTTCAGGTATTGATATAATGTTTGCTGGTAGTACCATACCTCCCCGGAAATAATCACTTTGTAACGCTAATATATAACAGACAGAAGTACAAGTACTTGCAGTTTATACTTGTAAATAGGTACACACACACACGAAGGGACGACACATTTTTGCGCAGAAGCCCGGTTGCGACGTTTTGCCAGTATTAAACTGGCTTCCTCGGGCGGCGTGACTGCGCTTTGGTGCAAAAATGTGCGTCATCCCTTCGTGTGTGTGTGTACCTATTTACAACGTATCTACTGTGAGTACTTGTACTTCTGTCTGTTATATTACTTTGTTAGCCTAGCGGCCTGTTTCCCGCCATTCTTAACGCCAATATATGGTTTGACACAAGTACATACTAGCAAAATAATGTTAAACTGAAAGAGTTAGTGTTTCGCTGTGGGTGAAATTAAAAAATCTTTTGCTTATCTGTGTAGTCAAGTACCTGTGGTAATGTACGGTACAGTATTTGTTAAGTTTGCCTAGTTATTTAGATTTTTGAATTAACTTGTATGAAGTCGTAGAAAAATAAGAGTCAGGAAAGTTACCTTGCACTATATTTGTACATATTTATTTTCTAGGGCACCTATGTTGTATTTCTTGTGTTTAATTTAAAAAATTCAGCGTTGGGGTCAAATTTGGGTGAGAACCCTCCGTCACCGATCCAGCCAAAGAACCTTATCCAGGAAACGAACCACGATTCCCACTATCAGTCAGATCACTCTGACAACTCCTCTGTGGACGGTGGCCAGGCCAGAAGCTCCCGCAGTTCGCGGTCCAGCCCAGGCAACAGTCCATTTGGTTCCACGCAGGTGCTCACCAACCGTAAGTTCTTATCACATTTTTTATTTGTTTAATACACTGCTAGGCCCTGCACTTTGTATGAGTAAAAAAGATCACAGCATAGAGCATCCCCAATTTTAAAAAATATAGAACATACTTTACATTCCTAGACTTTATGCTTTGGTTTATTTGACACCAGTTTTTTATAGTCCCATGCCAACCTCATACAGAATAAGTTTACCTCTTTTTATGCTCTCCTGAATTTGGCCACAGTTTTTAGCAGGTAAAATAGGTATGTTTGTACAGTGTTTTTATGCAAGGACCACTAAAACTGTAAATAACAGTTACCAATTTTGGTGTTTAAAAGTATCAAAAGTGGTGCAAAAATTCAGCATTTAAACTCTGAAGTGTTGTAAAAATTTGTTAAAAGAGTTGAATAAACTGTTTGTTTAATACAGTCGAGCCCCGCAACTACGACATCGGCTACTACGTCAACGCAACTACGACAATATTCTCAATCCCCGCCAAAAAAAATTAAAATGTTAATAATTTAAAAGGAATATAATGGAAAAAGTTAACATATTGCGAGCAGGAAATATTATTTAAAATGCTGTATGTTCATTAGAATTCAGCAATAATTAGAGGCCCAGAATTTTTGCAAATGCTAAGTAACGGCGATAAAATGTGCACGTCTCCTAGAAAATAATAAGTTCTCCGGGCGAGCGCCTAGATCTTCGGCGGCGTGGCCGGGCGCATCAGCCTGCTGCTCTGTCGCGTGGGCCCAGATCCTGTGTATGGTTGAAAAGAAGAGGCTTGTCCGGATGCTCGCACAAAGGAGTACAATAAGGATACACGTATCTCTCCCCTCCGGCCTTAACCACCTTGTAAATAAACACAGCTAGCTTGCAATGCCAGGCGCTCCCAAAAAGCTTCCGCTCAGCTTAGATGATGACACATCTATTTGGAACAAGAACTGCGTGTTCTGATTCAATAACAGCGGGCATATGCTGTTTCTTCACTAAGAATAATTGCCGCCGGCTGTGCTATACTTGAGTCACACACATACACACACACATACCGCGCATACAGAAGAAATGCCTCTGGGAGAGACGATAGCGCTGTCTCTTTCCCTCACACACGCACCCACACAACTACTCGTGCTTATCTCTTGCTTAACTTGCTACAGTTCATAGTTTACTGCCTAGGCCTTGAGCTTTTTGAGATAAGCAGCAAGGATGGCGAATGAGAGGACGCATTGGCATTACTGTTTCCTGTTTCACACATTTGCTGTTCTGAGTCATTCTCCTTCATGCTCACACAGTCGGCCGTACGTGTTTTTATCTTTTAGTTTAAAGGCAATTTCAACATTTTATTTACTGTACTCTACTTATAAATTATAATTTAACACACTAAACGTCCCATAAACTTGAGCGAGATTCATTAAATCCTTGCTGGGCGGCCATTGCATTATTATCGCACACACCTTCAGGAAGAGTGTGGAACAAGGGTAAGCCACCTTATTTTTTGTCTTGGTAATGAGTCTGTTCCGACAGCTGAAGGGGAAGAAAGAAAAAAAAAAACAAAGAAAAAATCCACGGGTGGTGGGCCGTGTGTGAAAACGAGCATGTATAGCCTTAGCATTGCTTTTCAACGAACTGTCTATCTAGATTTGGTAGCACTCACGTAGGTCAGACATGTTTTCTGTCGGCACACTGCCGGAGTAAAATCACAAACTTGTGACCTTGCTCAAAGTCAATGCGGACACGTGCGCCCACGTCTGTCACTTATTGGCTTGGAACTTAACTTTATGCCGCCGCTAAACACAGTTCACGACTAGAGCGCGAAAATAAAGTAACTACCAATGTTGGTGTCGCACATTTTTGCTGGCAACAGGCAAACACACCAGCTTTACCTGCCCAACAGACAAGTGAACAATTACATTCACCTGTCCAAGCTGATTTTTACATGTCTCGGGCAAGCACACAAATTATTCAACGCGTGCTACAGTGTGAAAGGGCATACAGCATTATCATGAAAGCATTCGTGCTAAAAAAAATGCTACACTCGTCAAACTTGTTACTACATGTACTACGACAAAAGTAACATGACATTCACCTCAACTCTGTCTTTGTGTGCCGGCGAGCTGTGTTTACGTTTCAGTAATTCATTTTTATTTTATGATGCACGCTAGAACACTGCGCTAGAATAACCTGCTGCACATTGCACAGTAGCACATTTTGACGAAACAGCGAAACACTGTCTCTCGTACTCTGTCCGCCTCCGCATTTTTCAGACTACCTCATGGCGTTTATCCGCCGTACGACAGCTGGCCAGCCGCCTAGTCGCCTAGTACGTCACAAAAAAGGCTCTAGTCCCGCAGATTGTTACGCAACACTGACTATACACGCCGCGGCACTCGTCGCTCGCGCTGTTAAAAGTTTTGGAAACTTCGTAACTATTATAGGCTTGTCTGGTATCAATTTCTTCTGAAAAATTATGCCTATTAAATGAAATCATTATTACTTTCTTGAAAATTGTCTGTTTTACGCTGGTGACCATTTACACGAATTTAGACATCAAAAAATTTTTTTTAATGGGAAGAAGTCGGGTAGTTCAGAAACTACGACAACAACGCAACTACGACAAATTTCTCGGGAACCGTGTCTTGTCGTAGTAGTGAGGCCAGACTGTAATACCAAAATTATTATATTTAACCAAACAGTTCTAATTTGGACTCATTATCATTAATTTTTATTACGTACAATGTATGCCTTTTACTTAATTAAATAATGCAAATTAAAATTTGTAACTTATTTTTTTCATTACCGGTCTACCTTTAGAATTCCTCTTTTTTGTTAAAACAATTTATCCTGAGTTTTTTCTAATTTTTTTTGAGTTTTAAATATTTCTTTCATTTCATTCAGTACGTGTAAGTACGTGTAAAAATTAAAACTTTTTAATACAAAAATATATGGTTAAAATCAGTAGGAATCTGCGGGTAGTAGTGTTTTACATTTCGAATAAAATGTGATAGTATTCATGAATATTGAATATTTTTGTATTGAATACTAATATAAAAAATAATAAAAATAAAATAGGAATAAAAATTACTGCTAACAAAATTCTTAAACTTGATTATAATTATTAGCTGTAGGCTTTACAACTATGTAATACAAAATATTAACAAAGTTTATATTATATAATGGGAGAATTGTCTTTTTTATAACACATCACACATTTACTGGTAACAGTACTGTAGAGTGACCAGCCTGCGCTCGGGGTAAACTTTTCGATTTAAATTTAAAATTGTGTTTTATATGAATTTTGCTTGAAGTCCATGTTGATGCTTATGTTGTATAAGTGGTGCTAGCCAGAGTTACTGACACTCCAGTACCAAGAGCTGGTCAGCCTAAATTCAGGGTAGTAATAAAGATGGTGATTTATTTAAT
>PNEQ01002915.1:0-41631 GCA_003012365.1 Medauroidea extradentata | reverse complement strand
AGGCTCTTCTGCCTCCCAGAACCTCTTGAGAGTAGAGTCCAGTGAATCCTCCATTCCCACAAACATTGAGACTAGATGGTCAGACGAGTTGACACGTAACTCTGGACATTCCCCGAGCAACATCCATCCTAATCTGGATTCAAAGACAACAGGCATTTGTTGGCCCAACTCCAGCCGCCCACTCTTGCAAACATGTGCACAGACATCAGCGCCCAGGAGAATGTCCACAGGGCCAGGCTTATCGAAATGTGGATCTGCCACGTGGGGTGGCATTGGTATGTAAAACCCTCACTTGGAAATTGCGACCCACACTGATTTTATTCAAGGGCCATAAATTCCAGCGTAAATGGCAAGGAATGTGTTATCTCCTTGTTGCTCTAAACAGTTTTTGCCACCTGACAGAGCATGAGAGTTAAGAGGGGAAGGGGGAATAGCTACACTAGACCCTCAATTTTACGAATACTGACTGTTCCATTGTGACATTCGTAAAATCGCTACCTTCCAAAAATCAATTGTGGTCAATTTTTCTCCCCCCCCCCCCCCCCCCCCCACCCGGCATCTTTACCAAATTTAAAAATTGCATTATTTGTGCAAAGTATATCCAATGGGGTCCCGATGTTCGTTGCATTTTTCGGGAAAGTAAGACAATTTATCATTAAAATATAATTTTATATCACAAGACTGCATCTTCCGATTAGAAGGGTACCCCTGAACTGTAAAAATTACCAACCCACATCCTGGAGTAAAGAGAGAACACAGAGTGTCTTCTCGCATACACACAGTCTGACATCCGTATCATTTCACACAAAAAATGGCAAGTTATAACTGTAGTTTAAATTCATATCAGTGAGACACACATCTTCCGATTAAAATCACACCTACGAACGATCAATATGACCAATCCATGTCACAAAAAAAAAATAAAACAGAGCACGGATGCCTGCTCGCGATCATGTAGTCTTGATGCTCGTAGCATTGCGTTGAAAAATAAACCTAAAAAGGTTTACAAGACTTTTGTCAAAAAAAACTAAACTTAGTGTCCCACACAACGTTTATTTTTCAGAGGCTGCGAGGCTAGTGTACTATCCTTCGCAACACGAAAATAATGAATAAAAAAGTCAAGTGAAATTTGAAGACAAGCCTTTGTGCTGGACTACGTTCGGTACTTGTGCTTTTAATGATGGCATACCCAGATATTGAGTGTGTACTGCGAGAGTCGAGTTAATGCAAAAACAGCACCGTCAACAAGTCCAAATTAAGTCACTTATACTGTTCTTACCCGTTGCGCAGTCGTGTTTACATTCCAAATGCTTGCCTGGCTGATGTGTAGTGCTGATAATGCGCCCCCCCCCCTCTTTCTTTCTTACTTTCACTTTGCTTGCAGACACATGCACGCATGCATACACACACACACTCTGTGTCTCTCTCTCTCTCTCTCTCTCTCTCTCTCTCTCTCTCTCTCTCTCTCTCTCTCTCTTCGTCATGGTGCAATACTCTTAGCAGACCCTCTTGTTTAATCTTTGAAGCAGACAAAGGTAAACGTGCTTCAACAACTTAAATCAGGGATAAATTCCATGAAGCTGATAATCTGACTAAACCGCCTGAACCAGAAACCCTACAGCCTGAAGGAGATAGCAACACAAGAAGTTTCTCACTTCACCAGGAAAATTTAATAAATTACTAAACACTCCCAAAACTCGAAAAATAACACACAAGACATGTGATTATTTGTTATTTTCAGTGGTTGGGTGCTAGTAGATACGGGAAATGAAAAATCCTGTTGTGCCCTTGGTAATAGAGATTTTCTTTACGGGCGTTAGTATATGCATGATAGTGAGTTGATAATGGCTAGGGGAGGGTTTCAGGTTAGATGTCAGCAAGATATTTTTCCATCAAAGGGGTGTGGATATAGATTGATATTTCCTAGGAAACGAGTTGCAAGTTGTTTTCTACGCTGATGATTGGGAAGTATGTGGAGGAGACTTTTTTTTTTGTTAAATTTGGGGTGTTTATTTATAACGGATCTACAGAAATTGACGTAAGAATAAAGTTTATTTTTTCATTTAGTGTATTACAGTTTTTTTTACAGGTAATCCACAGTCCCAAATTCCTAGCTACATCCCTGCATCATGGAGAAACACATGAAATGTAAATATTTAATTTTTTTAAGTGGCCAAATGTATAAAATACCCGTAAGTGTCTGTGCTTTTCCATCTTACCGGTTTAACCTTTATATATGGATGGAATCTGTTAAAACTGCATGCCTGGACCAATACCATTACGGAGAAACGATAATTGAACAATACCAGTGGTATCTGAATGGAAAACGTAGACATGTCGAAAATTATTTCTCAATTGATTGATGACAAAACATCCGCCAAGGCTTCTGAATTTGCTTGAAACAGTTTTTAAAGAAAAAATGCCTAAATTTGCAGAAAAATTTACCATAAATCGCAAGTTTCCATGAAGATCTGTCGTTTTTTGACGTAGTGTAGACATCCAAACATTATTTATAAAATATTAAACAGATGAAATCATAATATTGTAGTTATTAAAATTGTAATTATTTATAAAATGTAAACAGTCATATTCTAGGCTGCAAACTATATGGGAATCTAGACAACATATAAGGACCCAGTATACAAATAACTGAAGTTCACAGTGGCATTGAAATACCTTCAAAACACACAAAGCAGGTGATAGGACAGGGACAGCATAGGAAGTGTGCAAACGGATAGCAACGCTGCCATTTTATGTGCACACGAATGTGCCCACACTACATTTACTAGTGTACAGTACAGTCCCTTTCATTTATTGTCCTATCCCCAATTTTCGTTACCATTTGAGACAGTTGTGGTGTCACAGTGACTAACGAAGCTTCAACACATATTTTGTTTTACAAAGTTGTCTTTATGTTTAACGAATGCATTTCCCAATATGCAGCATGCATACTCTATCTACAGAATTATTGTGAAACCATAGAACAGTAGCGGAGTCTGGAAGTGTTCCAAGGTAAGCGCTGTTAAGATCTGACTATACACTTTGAGCATGTGGTGGTTGTGTTGCTGAGATAGGTTAAGTACTGGATAATACAGTTGTCGCCTCTTACACACTGATAGCCTGCCTCTACCAGCCAAATGGTTCCACATATACTGACAGTTCTGTATAGTCATTTCTCATCACCACATGCTCTAGAACGTTTCATGCTTCACCACAGTATGGCTCAATAGTAATGTGAATAAGATTGTTTTCAACTTCCCGGGTCGTCAGCCTGAAATGCCAATCAAGTGAAAAAATTTAATTTGTGTGCCATAATTTACTGAAATATTATAGCCTACCTAGTGCAAAACAGTTAAGTGATAAATTACACAAAATTAAGATAATTTGCAGTTTTATTCAAACATGAAAATTTATGGTACTTGACTCTAATGCAGGGATGCCACCAAGTTCATTTCCAAAATCCTGTAAAATCCTGTAATAATTCAAACTTACGTCTACGTACTTTTCCGAAGTTTTTTAGAAGATCCTTGTTGTAGAATTTTGATAGTGAAATTATTATGTATAGTAAATTATTATAGTATTGTGAAAAATTGAGATGTTATACAGGAAACCATTGACTGTTAATGGTTTTTACAGACTGAACTATTTTCTAATCTGTTTTGGTAAAGTAGCAGTGAAACTTTCCACCCGCTTCCCTATTTGGAAAAATTTGTAGAATGAGTGCGAACATGTTCAACTGACTACTTATTGTTGAAAAATTAATATATCTGCATAAGTTTAATTATGGCCTCGAATGAGACGTAGTTTGCTTGTATCATGGCGCCGCACATAAAATGTAAATAAACGTATTTAGGTGTATTAACATAATCGCCGCATGTTTTCACCAAATTTTTTTGGTACAAAATATGGGGTGCAGCCATTATGAGGGGTTTTAAAAATTTTCCTTTTTTATTTATTTGGCATAAAATAAAACACAAATTTACGTATATTTGCTTGTATATAGCATGACCTTTTCTGCAAAAATAAAGGGAAAGATTTGTAGGTTTAAAATAAGCACATAAAAGATTAGTGAATCTTGTTAATCCATTAATGTGCGTCGCTAATTTTTGTGTCAATTGTTGACAAACACAGATGTTAGAAATATCCGTGAATATCTAACATTATCCGTCTGTCCGTTTTAACCTTTAAATATCCGTTAAAACGGATAAAATCCGTTAAAACGGCAAGCCTGCTCTAATGCTTAATAATAATACCGTTAATAATAGTAAACTTAACCAGTACTTGAGTTAACGCCGTATCTAACAATAAATAATAATTATATTCTTTTATTACAGGCAAGGATGATTGATATCCATGATGTGAAGCCATTCTATGAAAGCAAGATCTTCAAAGCAAACAACTACATGTATGATGCGAAGAGAAGAATTATTGTCCAAACCATCCCAGAAGCAGCAGTGCCAGAGTCGTAATTTTTCCCACTGTGTTATATAGAATATTTATGTCAGTATACAAAATTTTATAAATTCATATGTTGATTTCATAAATTGACCAATAATATTTTATAAAAAAAAATTGAAAATACCTGCTTACAGAAATTACAGACCTCTTTTATCACACATTTTGCATTACAAAAGATGAGGTTATGTCTTGCTGTTAGTATACTGCTTCGTGCGAGGCTTTCTTGTAAGTGAATGTTTTGGGTTTGGTTATTTTTGAATTTCATAAATCGTCAGTAAAGATACAAAATCTTGTACGCCATTTATTCTGAATTAGAAACAGAATTCAGAACAATACTTTCAACAACACTATGAAATTATATTTCTAATAGCAATATAGTGCACTGAAATCTGTTTAAAAATTTGAAGTTTTAAAAGAAAGTATTTTCTTTGGAAAATAATTACTTTACATTTTGACAAGAGGTTTTGCATATTCACAGATGATATGCAATTTTCCTGCTTAGTGTAGACATGTTTGTCGTTACAGCACGCTGATGGCTACAGAGAACCTTTTTACACCCCAATGCTAACAAAGCACACATCCATGTTTCTGCCCCTCTCCATAATTATGTCAAGTACTTCTCTACACATACTTGGTTTCGTGAATTCAGATACAGACAAACCTCAATTTTACTAGGCTTCACGACGTCTGAGAATGGCTTTGTGAAATTTTATCCAAACATTTTTAGCCCCAAAAATTGCATTTTTTTTGTTTGTTTTTAAATTACAGTAACACTTTTCAATCATGTATAGTAATAAAAATAGCATAGTTTAAAAACGAAACATTTAGGTATTTTAATATGCATGTCTTCTTGAATTGCATTCACCTCAGAGAGTGAGTACAAACACTCCTTTTAAAAAAATTACATTGACAAGAAAACATATTACTAGAATTTTAGTATGGGTAAGTATTTGGAGCATTCCATGTATATGAGTGAGAATGAATTTTCCAGAAGAGTTTAAGCATATGGCTGCTGCAAATGCACCCAAAGCAGCAGTGATTCACATGGCAACAGTGCAGCATGTGAAGTGTGGCAACATAGTGGCCAAGCTGTGTATGCGAGTAGTCACCTTACTGCTAGTATGCCCAAGTAAACAATCTCGTCATGAAAGAAAATATTTTATGCAAATTTCACCACAGTACATGCACACACATACATACATAATTTTTAAATCAACATGTCCAAGTGTGCCATTTGGTAAGGAATGAACCAGGAGCAGGGTTTATTTGGCATGATGCTGCTGCTGTTGGAACAGACTTACTCGCTTTACGTCTGTAAGAAGCCGGCAGATGTACAGTACAGTGTGTAGTAGAAGCGGCCTTGGCAGGCTATTGATATTATCTGCAGCCAGAATGGTACAGGAAGGATGAGCAGGAGATAAGTCATGTGCCCACTGGCAAAACAAGTTAAAAACTGCACAGATTTCAACTTTCCGTGGAAGGGAAACAACTGTGGCTTTTAATCAAAATTTCTGCTGTATAGCTGCTTAATTGATTAGTTTTAAGAGTAGTAATAAACACATAAGAACTAAGAAAACAACCCACCAGACACAATCACAGAGATATGCTTGTAAACACCAAATGCCCTCCACCTCACTCTGCATGGCATGAGACACCCATGTTCTGGATGGTACTCATCCCCCCCTTCACTGAGCATTCCCTCTCACGCCACAAGGCAGTAAAAACCTTACTCTCCCTCATCCCGCTGAGCAACAAAACCAACATGAACGTGTCGTCTTTCTCCCACACGTGCCTCTCATTGACAGCAACCACAAGCCTTCTTTTGTACCACTTTACTGCTGCATGTCAAGGCTAAAAGACTACCACACTCTACTTCTCCATGAATACGCCTTATTGGCTCACAGTCCCATGGCTGCTGGAAAATAAATTATATGCATGAAATCATGGAAGAAAAAATGGTCTAAGGTCATCAGGTGACTGAAAGTGAAACTACCTCCAACCTGTAAATAAAATCATAATCAAATAAACACGATGGAAGTAGGTTGTCGACAATTTCTACAGTTAATCCAAACTCATAGATCCAAAGTAAAGCCAAAATAAAAAAGCTGAAATGTTAGAAAAAAAAACCTGTGGGGCTCCTGCCACCACATGTGCACAATGCAGTTGCGTAACAATCACGGGATGGTTATCTGTGTTCACGTTACTGCTGTCAGGTTCTGTTAAGCATATTCACGTAGCAAAAATGCATAACTGAATTTTATACTTGTACGAGACAGTGTTTTATAGGGTTATTTGTGGCTACATTTCCCACTTACCTAGTCATTCCTTAGTGGGACGTCAATAGTTGAAAATTTCAGCGTTACAGGAACAAAGAAGTAACAAATCCAACTTATTAAAATCAAACAAAGTGATGGTGGGAAACTGCAGCTAGGCTACTCATTGCTAAAACATGTAGACAGAGATGCACACGTATTTACTGAATCATACTTGCAGGTGGGAGAACAAAAAAAATTAATGGACAATACATTTTTCATGTGCTTGAGACGTTTTGTTGGCCAGGCCATCTTGATCGGGGAAGAGTGGCACATTTACTCTGAATTATCGTGAGCTATGTGCTAAACGATAAATAATAAATAAATATGCAATCCTTTGTTGCGGTATCAATTTTTAAGTTCGACACTTCAACCACAGCTCTAGAGCGACTACTTGATTGCTGAGTTGAGGTAAGTTAAGTTTGTCATTCGTTATTAACTAACACTGTTTCATAATTAGTAAATTTTTGAATACCTGACATTTTCCTGTGTGTTGTCTTTTCACTTAATATATTATGTAAATGTACTGTAGCTGTATATTTACTGCTACTGGTCTGCATTTCTTAAAAAAATATTACAAAATCAGTTAAAATGAAGGAAAACATGTAGCGCAACATCTCCTAACAATATGATACAACATACATTTACATGTTTATTTTCTCACAAGAAAGTATTTTATCTTACTTCCTGTGATAAAACATAGATTAGTGAAATTATCAAATGCAATTACTGTATGAGCAAAATAATGTCCGTAAAATAGGAACAAGTAGAATTAACGGTAAACGACAATAAAAATATACAGCTTCAGCGTAGCATGTAGACCTAACTTCAAAATAGTGTGTATAGACGGCTCGTGACTATATTTGGCCTATTACGAAATTATATGTCACCAATATATTTTGACATAAAGTATACACTTCCCACTTCAAAATTGTAATCAAAATCCAAATCGCAGCCCGTGAAGAAAAACAAAAATCTAAAACGTACATAGCAAGTAATTCCTCAGGATGAATGGTGCCATTTAAACTTGTTACATGAGGAGGAGGGGGGGGGAAGAAGTAAAATGGCAGAGTTACAATTTTTTTTTTCGCTTTTGACGCCCACCCAGTGTCGATATTGGCTGGCAGCAGTAGCGATGGCGGAGCACGAGCTATGATGAGCAGCACAGACATTGCGAGAGAGGGAGAGAAGCGGATGCAGCTGGCGGCAGGTCAGAGACCTACTTCGCGCTCTGCGGCTTACGCGCGCAGCGGAGTTTCTTAATTAATTTTTGCCATTTTCATAGTGAAACACATTATTTGAGGGTTGGGGTCTTACACGTATATTGCTTACACATATTGCGACTTATAATGATCTCTGCAACTGATTTTCAATTGCTAAAATTTTTATTTTTTCCATTTTATTTTTGTATTGTTCGCGGAAATCTGTTTGTACGAGCGAAGTGTACTTATAAACCTAGTGCCCTACGAGCGGTTTTTTACTGTAATTTGTTCAAAGATATTGTAATGTCTAGATTATATTGTGTTCAACCAGGGTGTCTACCAGATTGTAAAATTAAAATTTAGTGACTTTTTCTTGAAAAACTGTTCAAACAGAATTAATTAATAATTTTTTTAACAAGTGCAACACGGCAGACAATTTTCATTATGTTCCCTCCAATTGCTGATAGCGCGAAGCATGTCCAATTTTAAAATGTGTAATCAATATACATATATCTAAATTTAAGTTGTCTTTATGAAAATGACTATGATAACTAATATACAAACTAATTATTTATTTTACTTGCACAGTGCGCAAGAAATACTAGTAGTGTAAACATGCATGTTTCACAAATGATTCGACAAGAATTAAACACCCGAAAGTAATTTTCGTGACATACCAAAATATACTTCAAATTAGTGACTATTGTGCGACTTTCGTGACCTTTTTCACAATTCGTGACTTTTTCGGGACTTTAGTGACCTAGTAGACACCCTGGTTCAACCCATGCTAAAAATTCCTGTCTCGCTGCTTTTAAAATTTTCAGTACCAAGTTGTCTTAAATTCAGGTTTTAATATTCCCCCCCCCCCTTTTTTTTTTGGGGGGCGGGGGGGTCGTCTTCCATGAGGTAAATACGGTATATGGAAAAACCATTTGCTGCAGCCACAGTACTTGACGTGTTTATGCCCAAAAATACTTTGTGAAAATTACATATTAGATTTATTTGTGATATTTGACATATTTTAACAGTGGTAATTTTTGGTATTTTCAAAGTATGGCAAAGTGCTAAATACTGGCAAGTATACCAAAAGACTCTTATGTTTAACAACGCATCAGTCATTAAAATAACTTGTGAATCAACTGTACAGCCGTTTCGTCCACTAAATATAATTATAGTAATAAACATATAACACCGTAGATTGTGTTTTCAACGTCTGTCAATATAATAATACATATTTGTTAATAAAACTTTTTTATTAGGTGATGGACTGGTGAATTTATATGTACACGATAGATAAGGATCTATTTCTTATTCCAGATCACAGTGCATGGCACTCTAGCCAAGGAACATGTTTATAATTTTATTCTAAAACTCAAGTAAGAGTGAACACAGAATACCACTCCTCACTGGTTACCCTGCGTAGCTTAAATTTGGGTGGAGGGGGTCACACGGACAAAATTGATTTCTCAGTTCATACGGACAAAGGAAACATGATTGTAGAATCAGGGTTCTAATGTAAAACTATGTAACATGACCTGTCCTCAATTGTACAGTGGATTCTCTATGTATGGAAACCTAATGGATTGAAATATCTGCATCCATGGAACACCTTCCAGGGCCTATTTCTTTATTTTACAGCATTTTAAGACCACATCCATTGAAATCCCTCATGCATTGAAATTTTTTGTCAGTCCCAAGAGAAACTATGGATAGAGAATCCACTGTATATCGAGAATTATCAAACAGTCCCAGAAAGAACCCCCTACTTGAAAGAAACACTTCTGGTTTGTGGTTTGTAGTCATTTATTCCTTGCCCGTACAAGCACGAGAGACAAATAACTGCAGCTGAACATGTCTTGAACTTCAGACAGCAGGTATCGGTCTTCACATTGGAACTGTCGTGCTTATTCCTCCAGAAAGAAGTACTGGCCTGCCCTCTTCTGCTCAGTGTCCTGAAAAAAGTCCACATATATGTGTGGTTTTTTATTTGCATTGTAATTTTATTAGTAGTACACTGAACCTGGTATACACAATTCATAATCACTGATGAGTGGCTTTTTATGGATAATAATAACCTATTTTACAGTTTTTCTTGTTTTACACAGTTAAATCCCATCTTTATGACCAACTTCTTTGATGATACATAAAATATTGTTTTCTAACAATGTTTAATTTTGTTTAATTAAATTTACTTACAAATTAAATTAATTTTTTTCATAAAAAATGTTAACTACTAAACTCAGTGCAACCATACATATAGCTAGTCACAACCTTACAATAACTGTTCTGGTGTGGAGATATTATGCAGCAGCATCCACGTACATTGTTTCTTTTTTTTATGTGACAATCTGTGTGTTATTCTGACTTAAAATAAAGGGTTCGTGGCGACATTAAGTGAACAGTACTTGAAACCTACTATTAAATATAAGTGTTTTTCAACCAGTGCACCTGCTATATTTTGGTATGTACAGGCTGCACATTTATACAAAAAAAATTCTTTCAATACTGAGGCAAAAAACTACACACTCTAAAGGGCTATTGGGGCAAAACCTCACCCTACATGATGTTGCAAAACAACTTTCGTTTTTGCATAAAGCATGTATGATGTTGTGCCTGGCTAGCCAACACCGAAGTTATGCAATGCAGCTGCTGCCCATAGTTTTGCTTTAATTTATTTTGCAGTGACCATATCTTATTACAAATGCTTTACAGCATTCAAGAAATAGAGGTGTTCATGAAGGGTATGTATAACAATGACCTACATGAAATGATGCAAAGTATACTTAGCAACAAAAACAATTTGCTTTGCTGACAATCTCACCATTATACCAATAGCTCAATTGTCTTTCACACAAATATACAGTCTGACTGTACAAGAATAAATTGTGCAAAACTGTTTGATACTACAATTTAAAATAATAGTCAGGAAGTACCAATATCCTCTTACACAAATAGCCCCAAACAAATAAGTAAAAATTTCTTCTCTTCTACACTGTGGCGGGCAGTGGCAAATGCTGATCTGAAATATAGGGCTTGCTCTTTTTTGAAGAAACCTTTTTAATGAAATCTGTCAACTGTTTTAAAACCAATCTGAAATAAATAATGTCACGTGTGATTGATGTACCTAGTATTAAAATAATAAAAACATATATACACAACAAGACAATTTGAGATTTAAATGTTCTTAATTTGTTTGGGATTGTTATAACAAACAAAAACATTTTGCGCAGATGCTATTTCACTACTTATAAACAGGCAGAAGAAGTCCCTTTGAAAATAGAAGAAGACTCGGTCAAGTGAGTTTCTAAGAGTGGATCATAATCGCTAATTAGATCAAGAAGTTCTATGCAATTCCCTCTATGTACAGATGTTTGAGACTCATCATGGCCACAAAATGACAGCTCTTGCTTTGCAATGAAACACACAGGATCTACTAAACGTTTTAAAGTGTCACAATTTTTTATTTTTCATTGTGCAGCAAGTCACTAATGCTTTTTTGTTCATCAAGCTGGTGATCAATCCTAGTTCTGCCAAAGCTATTCAACTGCAGAAAACATTTTATATGGTTGGCAGATTTCTCGTGCCTAGAAATAGAAAGGGTTAAGGTATTTAAGTTTCCGAAACCACTCTTACACCAAACACTGTTATCTTTAGAAAAAAGCAAAGAGGGCAACAGCTTATTCAGTTTTTTAAATCCTAATAACCAGTGAGTGTCCTCGTACATGTTGAGTTTTTAAATCTGGCAGTGCCGGACATGGCCTGCAATTCTTCACAATAACACATTTTTGTTGAATACTTCTTCGAGAAAACTGAATTGTTTCTAATAGACTGTCAACAATAAACACTTCGGATGGCTTTTCAATAGGCTGACCGGTATCCATCATTAATATTCCAGCATCTGTAACACTATAATTCACTCCAATAAACAATATTTGTCACCGACTTGACAGTTCACATTGTTGTCATGTACACAAATACTATAGTTCTTTCCCGGTTACCGGAACGCGTAATGCTTCCCTTGTCAGCACCTAGAAGCTGCTCTCCAAACAAACAGTTCACGAAACCCCGCTAGATACCTCTGACGACCAGTGAAGCTCTCGGCCGAGAGCTACAACCACCGCATGTGGCCTGTGTGCAAGCACTTAGGCATCCTGCCTGAAGGGGGAGGAAAGGACGGTGCGCGCACATGTAATATCGCCAACATAGCAGACCACAAGAAGCTACCACGATCGAGCAAGCGTAGCCCTTCGTCGAAGCGCGGCCATATACCTCTTGTCGCCTTAATGGGCTAGAGTGCACAAAAACCTATAATAAATGCTAATGTTTAATAATCACGTTTCGAGTGCGCTTGCGCAGCAAGCCTAGCAGGCACTGAGAATTCGCCAGTGGTGGCGGGTCACTTATTCTGGTTTAATTTAAGTTCTCACTCACAGTATATTATGCTTCAGAGATATCATTTTCAACACAGGGAAAACAAATGCGAAGTTTACCTTTAAGCTAGGCCTCCTTTCTAGCAGGGTTTTTACACAAATGAATAAAGGCACAGACACTATTTGTTTGTTACAAACTAATTATTCTGTTCATTCAAAAAAGTTACATACATTAATTGTGCATTACAATTCCTGCACTCCAAGATCACTGGCGAAAATTCACAAGGTTCAGGCTGTAGTCACTCATTCCCGATAGGCCTCAAAACCAAAGTCTCCCGAAAAAAACCTAACAAGTAAAAGGCTCTCGCAACCATGAAAAGAAAAACAAACTTACTTTTCTTTCATCGAAAAATAATGTGCCCACAAACTTATTTCCACATTTTACATGCCACGTGGTCGGCAAACCTCATCTTCCCACCGCGCGGGAGCGCCCTGCCTACACAACCTACCACATTCACAACCTCTAAGCAAGTAGACCACAGCCAGGCCCGCGCACCCCCTCGCCAACGATCTTTTACAGATCCCTCCACCACACTCCAATATCTTCTACTTATATCCAAAGCAAGAAAACGTTACATATAGAAATATTGTCGGCTGAAAACCCATTCCACAGACAAATGTTAAATAAGCGAAAATTAATTGTAACTGACAGAATAAGCTATAAAGGATTTTTTGAATACATTAAAATAGTTCCACATTCTCAGTGTATGAATACTGTTACTTTCACCTTGTACACTGCAGCCCCTTTACACATTGACAACTGGTTGTTTAAGAACACAATGTTTATAACATGATATAAAATAAAGAAAAATGAAAATTCAAATAAAGGTCAGGAAGACAACCATTTCACAACACATTCTAAGATACAATGTGGGCTTTTTACCTTGACCGAGTTGTTTTTGTTAATGCGAGGGCGGAAGTTGTTGGGGTCACGCCGGAAGGTTATACCCAACAGCTCCAGGAAGCGATTCATACCAGCCAAAAGATTCTGCGGACTGTGGGCTGTAGTGTGTATAGATGGCTGCCCCTCGAACACTATCACCCGGTCTGCCAGGTACGTTGCCATTATGAAGTCGTGCTCCACAACGAAACCAGTCTTCTTGGCATGCAGAATGAACCTGCAACCACCGCAGTCATAACTACACACCGAAGCACCGTTTCCTTGATATGTCTCAATGACAGCATTTGACAAGTTTCTCATAACAATTGAGGTGGTTTCTGGAAGACAAGCCCTTACCAGTAAATTGTTTGAATGTTACTGCCATATTGTGTAGTATGTTCCCTTACAGTTTTGTTAAAGTACTCCAAAAATAAAGGTTAGGATAGTGTTTTATTTGTAAAGAATCATCTGTGCACACCACAGTTTTTTATTACTATTATTACTTCGAGTGATTTCAGCTAATAATTACACTACAATATATGTCATCTCAGCTTATTTGGAACATGTACACAACTTTATCTGTATTGTTGAAGTAATATATATGACAATATTTAAACCTCAACATCTCAAAACGTGATTTTTGTGTACATGCCTTTCTTCCAGAAAGATTATACTATACTTATCCAAATGCAAGAATATAATTTATTTTGATTTTTATCCCCTATAAACTGGAGGCTGTCTTATTTTTGAGACTGAAATTTTTTGAGGTAATTTTTTGATTTAAAGTTGATGTTCTTCACGAAGTGCAGTCCGGTGATCTTTTACCATGCTGCAAATGTTTTTCGTGCCTAACCATTTTTGATAGCTATGGCAAACTTACAGTACTTCTTGAAAGTCACTGCAAATACAACTCGCGTTATCGTGGACATGATGTCATAGCCGACCCTCTGCTTCTGCAAGGGCTGTGGCATGAACAGATACTCTAAGGGATATTGGGGTAATCCGAGGTCGTCATTCAATCCTTGTATATGCCAATTGCCTCAGTGCAAAACAGATCTATTTACGAACACATTCCTGGGATGAAACCATTTACAAAAGTTTTTATAGATTTACATGAAAAGTAATAATAAAATATTTACAATGCAGGCATTATTTGATGTGATGTATAATAATTATCTGCGGAAGTATGCAATTGTTTTTCCTTTATAGATAAGCATACGGATTTTTAATAGTAAAACATTAGGTTGTGCAAAAATTCGGATTTTCGGAAAAAAAGTAGCTGTTTCAAAACCACAATTCCAATTGTTTAGTTTTTATCTTTTGTACAGAACAAGTGCCGCCTCGAAAAATGTTATAGTTTTAGTGTAATTTGTGGCGAAAGTTAACATTGATAGCATATAGGGCTACCCATCTCCCTCCGACTCTTAAGCAAGGTGATAACGAGGGGAATGGTGGAAAGGTAGTCAGAATGCAGGAGAGGTGAAATCATGCACGCATGGGATGTTGCCAGCGGCCTGCCTGCAGTGCTCACTCTCACGAGCTGTCGTCCTATCTCGCTTGTGCGTGTACAGGATACAATTAACGTGTTGTGAACAGCATGCTAGTTGTGCGTGAAAATATCTGTTATGCGACCAGCTGTTGTTATTATTTTGGTTTGAAGTGATCGTGCGATACAGCAGCCACCATCCCCACTGCTCCACAAGAAGCTGCGGCGGACATATGATTGAGAGACAACACTTCAAATTCCAAATTGCACGGTAAGATTTTTAATTCAATTTTGACATGATGTACAACACATACTTTTCTGGTATCATAGTAAACAGCACATGACATTAATTAATATAAGTTGGTTCCAGTTAAAATAGGGTTTCAACAGTGACATTCGCTGGCACATGGTCCCATCTGACATTTAAAAAAAAAACCTATTGGATAGTAATTAAGTTATTCATTTGATTGGACTAATTATTTTTACCTTTAAAGATAAATGATGGCATATGAGGTATATTGAGGATTTATACTGCAGAGTCTAATATTTAGTCTCGCAGAGATAGTAGGGGTGAGTGCAGGCAAAAAGGGTACTGTGGCAAAGTGGGAAGTGGCCACGAGAATGTTGGCGTCGTTAACTGGCGTTAGTAAGGACCAGAGAGGATTTGATATTTCTAATACCGTATTTACCAGAATGGAAGACGACCCTCAATTTAAGACAAGACAACCCTTACAAAAAATTCACATTAAATATTTCCATTTTGTTCGCTTTTTATTGAATTTCTCTGTTGTTTTAATGGGAGAAAATGTTCTAACCTTAATTTAAGAATACACCCCAAGAAGAAAGATAGGTGAAACCCCTTTTTTACACCACTCAAGAGAACTGCTAAAAAATTACATAAAATGCAAGAAAGTGTAGAAAGAGGGCAATTTGAAATTTTCAAGGGACCAGAGAAAACAGCTGTAAAATCTGGGAACGTAAAAAAGGGGTTCTACTATACTGTAGTTAGGTACTAGCATAAGTAAGGAAGGCAACATCAATGTAAGACTTTTGATGAGTGGTTTTGAGAATAGCCAGATTTATTTATAACACACTATCAATAAAAATTAAATGAGCTTGATTTATTTAAAACATTTAAACACAATAAAAATCAGTATTAAACAGGTATGTTTTGGCTAGGTGATATCAGCTTTTTTTTCATTCTAAAACTACTACTGCAGCAGCACAATCTTCAGCACTTTATCACCTTCAACTGTCAGTGTCAGGATCGCCGACTTCAACATCATTGTCAACATCAAGAATGTTGGCTTCACTTCCATCTATGGCATTTGAAATACAGCATTTCTCGAAGCTTTTAACTACCCTATAGGCCTACTCTCTGGAGTAATCCTGCCCCAAGATGACTTAATCATTTTTAACTATGGTTGTGATGTGTACCGTATTTTGCACTGCTTGTGAACATGAAATGTGGCTACTGCATCTAAAATATGACATGGTGGTACTATAAATAAACTTCACATTCCATACTTTGAAATAATTTTGAGACAATTAATTTGTTACAAATCTGTTATGTTTAAGAATTAATTCAACACTATTATTTATAATTCGAGTACGGTAAATATGTAGCAGGCAGATAAACATGCAGAGGTGCCAGCCTTTTACCAAAGCTTTCAGTAGTAATTTTGCGAAAAATCCGTATTTTTCAGTATTTTTCAGTAGTGAACGTATTAACTTAAGCCCATGCTACATTGGCCATCAAATAGTCGTACAGAAATAACCGTAACTGCACCGTAAGAAATTCACAAGTTTCCATCCCTCTTACGACGGCTAAGCAGCGGTACGGTGTGTTAAAGCATGTGCCACAAAAAATGTGTGTTCAAAATTCAAATATAACGGTTATTTCTTACGGCGATTCTAGCACAGCCTTTAAATGTGATGGCCTATACACAATCATATTACCTGTTCGTCGGTAACTTCGGTATTTGTTGTTGGATCTACAGCATCAATTATAATATATTTTTTCAGAGAAATTTCTAACTTCGAAAATGCTTAACGTGTTTTTAACGTAACTATGTATTGACGGCGGCATCTTTGCCATCGTGTTTACACTGAAGTCACAATTGCACGATTCACAAAACACGTGTTGTTGAGATACTCTCGAAGCACTTAAACCTGTCCACAACTCTGAATATTCTGAACAATAGTTCTTAATACTCTTAGGTTTCAAACTCATACTCGAATTTAAACAGTCAAATCAACATTTAGTTAAAGTACGACAGCATGCATAAGTTTCCAATATGGCCGATCAGCGGAAGAAGCAACAACGCACGACTCGATTTAACCACAGATTCGACTGCATGAGTCAACATCAACAACAAATCGATAAGTCGGAAGACTGCGGCAATATGAACAATCGATTGTATCAGATACATACGACATATGAGAACCTTCCGACGCGTGCCGCACAAAGTGTAAACACACTAGTTTGTAAATACGCTACCATCACCAAAATATGGTATCGGCAAACTAAAAATGCGAGAAACAATACAATGTTTGTGTGCCAGAGCGTGGGGAAAGAAATAGTGCGTCATACGATCCACACAGCTACGAACCGAAATATATGCATACACAATGGAACATGCCTGTTCATTTACAGTCGGGAAGAAACTAATAAATCTGTAGTTTATCAACAGAATCCGTACTTCCGTAGTAAACCATCGTAATTCGTATAAACTACGGATAATCCGTAGTAGTTGGCACCTCTGAACATGGTTACGTTTTCAAGAGCAACTTATTTTTGAAGACCACAGATATATGTGATAAAATATTTAAAATTAAACCCTTCTGGAACTATGTGCATAAAATGCATGCAAAAATACCACAATGCCAATTTCATACAGTTAATAGAATTTTGGCTTAAAAGGTCTTGAAACATACCACATTTACTGGATTGTAGGCCGACGCCGAATGCAAGCAGACTGCTAACTTTCAAACCTGTGGGATGGGGGGGAAGGGGATGGCACCAATTATAAGCCAAATTTTGAAGGTCCCACGCATGGGAGGATAATGATAATGACAGAGTTTTACGGCCCTTTAACCTCTCCGGTCTTTAGAGCCGATGATTTTTCTTCCCACCTACTGGCGCTGTTGTTCGACACGACAATCGACATGTCCTGGCACAGTGTACCTACTACTGCAGGCAGACTGGCAGCCGGCCGGCAAGGCGTAAAGACGCTGTAGCCATACCCGCTCCCAAAAAAAGTCACCTGTCGGCCTGGCCATAATATTGCTAGAGATCACACTCCGCTAGCAATAACTTCACATTTTTATGAATTAGGTTCATGTTTATATCCGTATTGGTACTGATGAAAGTGTACTGCCCGTTTTATAAACTTATTTATATTTGGTCAAAACTGTATGTAAAATGGTTGAGTCCGATTGTCAGCACAGTCAGGATTTTTGACAGTTCGAAACGGTAATAAAAGGTTGGCTTACAATAGGGTATGGTAAACGACCCCCTATTTTTAAACCAATTTTCTATTGTCTTCCATCTGGTTAAATAAAGTATATTTAGTAATTAAGACGAGGGGAAAACCATCATGCGTGGATGCATTTCATAATGTCACTATTTTAATACCATTTTTTATTAAAAAAAAAACAGAATTACTGTTCTGATGTTTTCTTTTTAAATAAAAAAAAAGGTTCCAGAGTCAGGTAATGTGGTAGTTACCTAGAAGGCTGCGACTCAAGTCTCAGTCAACTATTAGTTTGCTGTAAACATTATACACTATACCGAACTAGGATTAAATAAAAGGAACAGTAAAAAAAAATATTTAATTTCCATTTATCAACAACTACGTACCATAACCAATTGTTGTGAGATCCTAAGATCATATCACCACCTTAAACTACCTAGTACCTAACCTTACCATCGCTCAGAACTTTGCGTACGAGTCAGTCGTCCGACCAGTTACAAAGCAACTGCCAGAACGTGGAAAGTTTTATTCCAGTCAGCACCAATCATTGTCCATGCTGCTGCACTACACAACATAGATTTTCAATGCAATTTTTGGGTAATTTTTTTGGGTTTCTGGTGTCAAAAACTGGCTCAATTTGGTTGTAGCAAGGACCGAGCCCAGAACCGTAACACCTCATTATAACAAGACTCTACTTATGTTTTTTTTTCTTCTTTTGGTAGCTTACAGTGTTCAATATTTTTATCCTCCGCTCATTCTTCGCTCTCCTTAACCACTTCCTTTTTTCTTCCGACCATTCACAGAACATAACTAATCACCAAGTAAGATGGGACAAAGAGAATGGTGAAGTATGTAGCAAACAAAGAGGGGCATTCTCATGCTGTTTGAGACAAGGCAGTTTCCTGATCTCATAAAAATGAGATAGTAAAATGCTGCCAACTTGAAAACATTCTGACATCCCAAATACAGTGAAACCCCTTATTTACACTTTCCAGGGGGACAGGGCGAAAAAGTGTAAATAGTGGAAAAGTGTAAATGAAGGGAAATCTCAAAAAAAAAAAAAAAAAAAAAAAAAAAAAAAAAAAAAATAACATTCAGCTTACCTTATTTAGTACTTTCGTTTTCATGTTGCTTAAAAAACTTTCTACAGGTAAAATCAAAGTGATAGTATTCATGCAAGCTATGTATTTGTCATATTTTGTTACATAAAATTTGGTACAGTGTAAGTTACCAATATCAGAATCGAATATACTGTTACAGGAAGATTTATTGCACGTGCACATACCAAGAGCACATACCAAGAGAACATCTTAAAATGTTAGATCTAATTTTTTTTATCGTTTGGTAAATAGTTTTCCGCATTTTACCATTTTTTTTTTTTTTGCAAATGCTATCATGAATTTAGACAAAAACGGTAAGCATTTGAATAGGAATGCACAGTGCTTCATTATTCAGATCAACACATGTTCCCACGAACTCATCACACTTCTCCATTATTACAGTATCTGTTTTTGTTTTATCGACAATGTTAGCTATTTTTTTTTCCGATTACATTACCGTTTTATAACCATCTAAAACACGCTGCACTAAAATGGAAATGATTTAAAACACAACTGTTTGTAATAAACATTTTCAAACACGTTTTGAAAATTTTTGGTTAAAGTTACCGTTATTTGCGCTTACAAAGACAAACGAACGTATGTGAAGAGATCAATGTTGCCAACGTGAATATATCTATCGATAGCGTCAGAGACAATCGATAGCGCTAGCGGCAGCAGCATTTTCTTGCCGCCATCTTGAATTTATTGTGCTGTGAGCGCTAGCATTACATGCGATCACGGTCATTCTCCTATGGCTTTGCACATGATCACCAACTTGCGCTGTTTCTTCTTTGTTCTATTTCCAAATCAGTTTAGATGTCCTTTCTTTGTCATCTATGACTTTGAAATCTCGTGTTTTTATTGTCTTTGGATGGCGAAAACGTGAACGAAAAACGTAAACAGCGGGAAAAATAAAATTTTGATGATGTAATATGCGGGAAAATGTAACATTGCACTAAATGGCAGACAAACGAGACCTGAAGAAAAAAGTGCAATTCGCGGGAAAACGTAAATAACGGTAACGTAAATACGAGGTTTCACTGTATTATGTCAGTGTCCCCTGCCAATTCAGTGCATTTGCATTAACTAATTCTGACTTTCGTTACGGGAAGACAGCCTGTAAGTGTGTTCAACAATTTTTTTATTTAGATATAGTAACAGTACGACGTAGCCCTGTTGACTAGAATGCATATATGTGATACAGACGAAACTGATGGTTAAATTTGAATAACAAAGCAGGTACCTCTTGATGACCTTGGCTGCAATAAGACGCTGCTCAGAGTCGAGGTAAGCAGAGGGCTCATCAATGAGGTAGACGTCGGCAGGCTTGCCAAGGCAAAGGGCGAGGGCCACACGCTGCAGCTCACCCCCGGACAGGTTCTGCACCTCCTGGTCCATGATGTCATCCATGCGTAGCGGCTTCATCACATCCGTCACAAACTGCACAGCCATCACACCACCTACCATAAACGCCAACACAGTTATTGGTCCCTTTATAGCCGCAAGCCTCACCACCAATTCCATAACACCACCATTGAGTAATAAACAGAATGTACAAAAAGTAGAACATCAAATTCCACTTTACATGGTGCAGTAAATCACTGAGAAGTCTGTTCTGAGGTAACACTTAATGCCTTCAAGAGAGATCAAGATGGAAAAACATGCAGAAGATAAAATCATAAATACAGTAAATAATTAGGTATGTCACCGTAAAACTGGATTAAGAACTCTAAGTAAGTGATCAAGTCAGTTTTATGTGAATTTTACTCCGCTGGCTCGTAGCAAACAACCATTAAATCAAACAAAATACATTTAAATCCATTAACAACAAATAAAAACCTTCTAAGTACAACCAAAATCCTGCTTTCTACAAACAACAAGCTGCCACACCAGTTGCTGCTAATACAGGCTTAAAAGCAAGTGAGCACTTTTGAATATTATCTTGTCAACATTAATTATAAAATATATTTTAGCAAGGCCTCAGACATTACCCTAACTTCAGAGTTCAGTAAAATCTGTACACTTTATATATTACGACTATTGCATGTTTACACCTTTTAAAATAAAAAAAATAAATAAATAAATAAAATTCTGACAAAAAATATAAAAGTAACCACGTATTACAAAAATGTTCACTTAAATGTGAATACATAGTAAACAGGCCTACACCATCTCAGAGGGAGAGGAGTAGAGGCACAGAGGGTTATCAACTGGCCTTGTGGTATGCTGCCTCTTTCCTTAGAGCACATTAGCGAAGAACGGAGAGATTCTCATTTGTTCATAGGTGTCGAGACTCATGCCCATTTGTTTCTACCTAGTATAAAGGTGTTACTAGCAGCATAACCGCCCATTTTCCGTCCTTGTTGATTTTGTCATTTCAGAGATATAAAATTTATTTGTATTTGGCTTGAACAATGGCTCAGGACAAAATAAGAACTAGAATCTTTACAATTCTTGTGTATCTTGTCAATCAATGCCAGGATATTTCAATAGACAGATTCAACAAGTTACTACCTTGATATCGGTCGCAAATTCATTTCATTACCAGACTGAATTTTCTATGAGACATATTGAAAAGGTTAATGATTACCAGGATTTAGTTGCACGTGTGAAGAAAGCCAACTCAGGGAAAGTAGACACTAAAGTAGTAGGTACAACTTTCCGCATGGAAAGATTGCACTTCGAAACAAAAACTTAAGTGTCGAGATGACTCATGCCATATCTCTGGAACATTGTGAAAGTAACTGCTAAATGCGGAAATAAATGTCTTTCATATTCTACCACAGTACGAAGAGTAGACTTCAAAAGTGTTTAACATTTTACAACCAAAGTTCACTAAAAACTTTCCATTGCTAACAAAATAGAAAGTGTACGAGGACTAAACAAAACCAAGAACAAAGACATTATCGAAAAATTAAGTATGCCCCTTCATGGCACGTAATCGGTAATCGCCATGTATTTTGCGTTCAGTCTCTCAGATTCTGAACAGGCAGATTTACTAAATGATGAAGTGATGTAAAACAAATTTTAAGTGTGTCAAACAATTGATAGTATTTTTTTTGAGACTTTATTGCTCTGGTCAGAGTTTAACATGGTTACTGAAACCTAGAGCTAAAATTATTTATTTATGTTAATTGCAATGTGCTAACTATCTTTGATGATTAAAAGTCGTAACTCCCTTACAGGGTGTTAGGGCTTCTCGAGACTGTGCGCTGTTAAAGCCGAGATTATAACATACAGCCATAACTCCATTTATCCTTTAAAAAAAAGTATAAATAAGTACATCAGACCATGATTTTACAAATACTCATGGTTCCATTCAACACACTCGTAAACTAGCAGCCTACATAAAATTGATAAAAGCCTTTACTGTCCCCCCACTCCATCCTCAAATTTAAAAATTGCATTTTACTACAAAGTGTCAAGAGTCAGACCCCAATTTTTGGAGCACTGTGCAGGAACATTAGAAATGTATCAATCAAAATATAAATTTATATTAATACAGCATCTCCCAGTTAAAATCATACCTCTGAATGGTAGATATAACAGACTCTCGTCCCAAAAAATGAGATAATCTAGCACTGAGTGTTTTGTCGTGATCACACAGTCCAACATACTATTGCGAGCTACGACTTTCTTTCTGAGCGATGTAAGATACAGTGGTGACAGAACTAAGGGATCTCCATGTGCACTGTACGTCTCATGTTACCTTTTGTGGCACCGCAACAGCCACGTACACGCAGACGCTATCATGCAAGCAACGTAAGCTGACATAGCAGCAGTAAAATCAAAGGTGTTCAACATGCATGGCACTGCTCATGTTACCTTTTCGCGACGTGCAGCAGTAGCCACCTGCATGCTTATCTCGGGTTTCATAAAAAATTTGAATGACAGCAGGTATCATGGTCTAGAGTATTCCTGAGCGTACTCTCTCCGGCCCAATGGTGCTTGACCCAGATACGACATCATTCTAGGAGCTTTGAGGTATTGACTTGCTGCGAGAATTTCAGACTTTTGATAAAGGGTATAAAAAATAGTAAACTGTACTGCTTGACCCACGTAAGAGCCAGAATGTACATTAGCAGCTGTGCAAAGTTAAGTTCCAGCCCAGAAGAAGTGTAAAGTGGACTCGCCAACCTAAGTGACATGCCAAGTGCACTTGCCCTTGAGCAAAGTGTGTAGGCTGGTTTTCCAGTGCCCATACTCAGACCACAGGTACTCCTCGGAATGAAACTGTATTGTGTAAAAGGCATACGCGCCTAGATCGTTCCTCACAACCAAGGAGCATTATGAACTGGTTGCTGAACAAGCATCTAGGTACCCAGTGTACACAGTGCAGAGATGGACAGGGCAAGAACTAATACACAGTTACAGTATATACCAGTGTATAGCTCACCCTTGTGAACAGTGGGCACTACGATTTCCTCAACAAGTTCCAAGGAAAAAAATTTATATGCTTTGCTAGCATGTAAAAAAATTACGGAAGTATAAGACAGATGAGCATGGGAGGAAGGAGGAAAAAAAGAAGAAAACAGTGGCTTGCAACAAAAGAAAAAGAGAGGAGAGATAAGATACCATTCAAACTAGCTAGAGTGTGAGCAGAGGCTGGAAGAGAGCCACGTGGGAAGGGGGGGGAGACAGCTTGTTTCTTCTTCACAGCTATCTATTCCTGCCAAGGTTGCTTGCTGCCTGCCATACCGTGTACGAGAGTGTGTGTGTGCGTGCACGTGTGTGTATGTGTATGCCTGCACAACACTCCCTCCCTCTCTCTTGTGTGTTGTGTGCCTGCCGTTTCCAGCATGTCCCCCCTCCATTCCACTCCGAAATAGAGTGCCATGACAGCAGAGCAAGCTTGCCTTTTTTATTTACTATGCGGAACTGAGGAGAAGGCAAGGCTCCGGAATGCGGCGGGGGGGGGGGGGACAAGCTGATGGCCCCAACCACCACCCTGCCAGTCTGCGTTGCCTTCCCTTTCCCTAGGAAGGGGAGAAGGGAAAGAACAGTGTCACACATTTTTCTCACTTTCTTTCTCCACCGAAAGATGGCTGATCACGAGATTTCAAAATTAACTTCTCATATTGCTTCCCCCGCCACCCTAAAAACTTTCGTTTCTGCCATGTTAAATTGCCAGGCTGCATACTTTGTAACAGACAGTTTAAAAGTACGTGAGTAAAAGCTAGTAAACTTCTGGCCATATCAGAATAGTTTTTAACCCGCGTATTGTGAAAACACTGAATAGCACTTTGAACAGAAACGTAGATAAGGACGAAGAAAATAATTGTAGTTTTAGCAGTGACAATTACAGCAGACCGATGGTGAAGGGGAGAGAAGAAAAATAAAGGAAAGAGTAATGACGGAAGAACTAGATGATGAGAAACATTCTCTACCTCTTCCTCCCACTCTCAACACCCGTCATTTTACAACTACAATTCCGCCTTCTTCCCCCTCCCCCCACCCGTCATCTTTTTCCAACCTACCTATTTTGTTTCTATTTTCTGTATATAGCACGCACCCCTGAATTTTTATCAGTTGTTTTAAAATAAAAGTACATGCTATACACAAATAAATACAGAAGTCCTTTATGTCTCTGACTGAAAGCGTCCCTGTGCAGCATGCTCTATCGATTAATTCTATTACTGATAGAATGCAGTCCGCGGTGTCCATAATGCTTATTTTCTGTCACGTCCCATTACTAAACTAGCATATTTACAAAAAATATATATTATTAGTTCATTTATGCAGAAGTTGTATAGCAACATATTTACATCCGTAAACGTAAATAATGTGCACTAAAAAAAAGCTCCAGTACGCACAAAGTATTTTTGGCGAGCAGTAACCAGTTTGTTGCACCAGCGCTGTGGCGTATTAACTACAATGGCCACCGCTCAGCGTATTTATTTATTATTTTACAGTTGTCTTGCAATAATGTAATTAATTTTTCAATTCAAATTTCATTAAATAATTTTAATGGGAACTCTCCAAACTTTGTTATAGGTCACAGGGTGTCTACCAGATTGTAAAAGTAAAATTTAGTGACTTTTTCTTGAAAAACTGTTCAAACAGAATTAATTAATAGCGCAACACAGCTGACAATTTTCATTATGTTTCCTCCAATTTAGAGCGTGAAGCATGTCCATTTTTAAAATCTGTAATCAATATATACCTAAATTTAAATTGTCTTTATGACAATGACTATGATAACTAATATACAAACTAATTATTTATTTTACTCGCACGGTGCATGAGAAATACTAGTAGTGTAAACATGCACGTTTGACAAATGATTTGACAAGAATCAAGCACACAAAAATAATTTTCGTGACTTATACCAAAATATATTTCAAATTAATGACTATTGTGGGACTTTCGTGACCTTTTTCACAATTCGTGACTTTTTCGGGACTGTTGTGACTTTAGTGACCTAGCAGACACCCTGTAGGAGCAGGGAAGGGAGACAGAAAGATAGACACCTGTGCAGAGTTAGTCATTTCTTCTCATAGTTGGTGATGCGTGGGCAGCCAGGCACGCGCTCAATGTTTTTTAAGTATTTTTGTCAACTATTTCTCTTACAGGCTGTGGCTTATCAACTGATGGCAGCTGCGGTATGTTACTGTTATACGCTAACAGACTTCTTTTAAATTATTTCAAATTCCAACGAAACATGCTCGAGAATCGACATTTTTTATAGATGTGGGTGAGGAGGTTAAAATATATAACGTCAATTTAACAAAATGTTGATTTAGAGTAAACATTTCCGGGTGCAAACGGAAATAACCTACAAAAACCAATTTTTATGACACTACACTGCACTGGCACTTAATGTAGTGTAGCTGTTTAATGAATATTATGACTTCAGGAAATTACATTTCAGATTACCATTAGGGGTGTGCGAATAGTGGTTTTAGTGTTTCGAATAGTTTTCAAACGAATATTAATTATTTTAAATAATTTTCAAATATTTTGCGAAATGTTTTCTTAAAATTTTTGTGTACATTTGTCAGTGCACAATCTTGGATTTACAAGGAGATACAGAAATGCACCTTGCTTTATTAATATAAGCATAACAATTTAGCAGTTTTTACTTGATAACCTCGAACATTATTACCACACATGTTTTTGTAGCTTTGTACCTGTTCTTGCAGCAATAGACTGCACATTTTTTTTTTTTTTTCAGTTTTCTTTTTTTATTATGTTTATAAGAAATCACAATATTGTTTTTGTAAACTAGTGCTTACTACAAATGGCACAGCAGCTGACCTAGTCGACTTCTTCCTTACATGTACAAAGATGAACAGAAGAAGTACTTTTCCGTAATATTTTAGGAAGAATTTAACTAACGAAATTTGAAACCTAAATTAATATGTAGTAAATTATTACACTACTACGAAACGAAAACGGGTAGACAGTTGATGCTGGTGAGGGCGGTGAGGGATTGGAATGCACTGCGGGAGGAGTTGGTGACTGTTAGGGAGGTTAGAAGGTTTAGAAAGGAAATAAGAGCATTGGAACTGTGGGTATGGGGAGAAATCTGTTCACCACCGGGCGTTGGCCCAGTTGCGAGTGTAAAACTTAATATTATTATTACCTATTATGTATTATTTTTGTGTGTAGGAAATAATGTAACACTAATGTTTTCAGTGACTAGTCATTTTTTAAACTAATTTTAGTAAAATAACAGTGAAACTTCCTGTGTGTTTCACATTTGGAAACATTCGTATAATAGTTCTATAGAAATTCTGAACATGTTCAAACTGCTAATTATATAACCCAAAAACACTATCAGTGACAAAAATACTTTAACCATTGTACATTCACATTAACTATTTCATGCTTACTTACAAAAATTTTACAAGGTCACAATATTAGCGATGCTTAAAGTTCCAGTATAAATCGTTGTAATTTCATCCCAATGAATACCTTGGATCCACACTTTAAACTCGTTAAATTCGGGATTGCTGACTACACAAACAGCTGAAAATGATATTTCCCCACGATTTGGCCATTTTAATTCGTGTTCCCACTCTTTGCGACATCTGTAAGAATCCATAACACTTTTCGTTTCTTTACTTAATGAAAATAAGAATAACAGTATTAACTTCCCCACAGTAAACACTTTATGTAAATAAACGGTAAAGCATTAAGCGTAAACAAACAGCGTTAAACACCTTTTCATAGATGTATGCACAGTAACTAAGTAGACATCAAACTTTCGCTGTGGCGATCACAGTGATTACCGTCTTAGACCGTCGACGTGACCCCCACTGCCGCCATCTTGTGTACAACGAGATGTTCCGTTAGTGCGTATCACTACGCCTCGACTGCGCGATTATATCTATGGCTATAGTAATGCTTCACATGAATAAATATTTATGTTTAAAATATACATGAATGTCAGTTCTTTCCCGTATATTTATTTAAAACTTTAAATATCCGCGAAAATAGGAAAATCCATTAAGTTATATTATACTTATAAGTAGAATTAGCCTTTTACCGATCAGATTATCTTAAGAAATTGTTTAAAATGCACTATTCGAAAAGCTTAAATACTTCAAAATTTGTGAATCTGGTATTTGTTTTTCGAATACGAATAGTACAGATTTACTATTCGAAAAACATTCAAAATTTTGAATATTCGCACACCCCTAATTACCATTAACACTGATGGTTCAGTAGCAAAATATCCCAAGACTCTTAGGTACCCAGTTTACTGACCTGTGGGTGTACGTAAGCATCCCGAATTTTCTCGTGCAGCAGCTGTCGAACGATGCCCTGCGACTTGGGGCTAATCTTTTGAGGCTTGTAGCTGATGTTCAGCTGAGGGATGTTACCTATACACATAATACGTACACATTCACAGACTGTGAAGCCACAAGTGAAGCAGGCAGGCTACAAGAGAACAGTGTGGTATGCACTTACCTGAGCCAGTATCGGCCTCCAACTTGCCAGCCAGCATTCTGATGAAGGTGGTCTTGCCGGTTCCATTCTCTCCCAACAAGACCAAGATCTCAGAGTCTGAGAACTGACCCTGGTTCACCTGCAGGTGGAAGCTGCCCATCGTCTTGCTCATACTTGGGTACACGTAGTGGTTCATGCGCTTAACCTCCTCCTCTGTCGCACTCTCCGCCACCTTGAACACCAGCGATTCATCTCGGAATCGCAGGTTCTCGGTGGGCACAAATCCATCCAGAAAGATGTTGATTCCTGTAGAGCACACTACTGATGCATTCCCCGACCACAGCAAAATCATTAAACCCCCTTATCAAAATAAAGTACGATACTCCCCAATTTTACGAACCCAGGATTCAACGAAGGTAGCAATTTTATGAATATACTCTGGAGAACCACTGGCCAAAAATTAAAATCACTACTGGCTAATCAATTCAAAATAGTACATATGTTATTCAGCGCACAGAAGCCACACGTAGAAGTTAACATACCTATTCTGATCACTAAAGCTATACATTAAAAAGTGAAAAATAATCATTAAAATCTGTTAAACGTAGTGGGACATGCTACTTCATAAGTCGGAGCACAAAGTTTAGCACATGCATACCATTACATTATATCACATGTTTATCTACCCTCGTTTTATTTAAAAGCTTAGATGCCAAAGTTTAATACAGCGTGTTATTGTGCGAGTAATAAATGAACTGTATACAACATTTTCACTCCGATGCAACATCTACACAACGATAAACAGCGAGGTTGCCCGACAGCACTACTCACTCACGACCATGACGTTCTCCGAGATACTGGCATCCTGCCAGGTGCCCTTAGTTGCAAACTACTGGCAAAATGCCGCTACATAACAGCTGCCAACTTAAATTCCGTGAGTTGGCAGAGCGGAAAATTTAAATTGAAATGTTTGTCAAGAGTACTTCTCTGGTTGCACTACTAACTTGAATTTCAAATTAAGTCACTTACACACAAAATATACACAATATATACAGTCTTAACAAAGTTGAACCCCCATTTTTATACTTCTCAGTAGACCTGAAAAACTTGCGGTAAACTGCAGGAAAATGCAAAAAAGAGCAACAAATAGGACCACGAAAATTAGGTGTAAAATATGGAAATGTGTAAAACCAAGCAGTATAAAAAATAAATTCTACTTTAGTCACAAATAACAAGGCCACAATAGCTAGAATTATACGCAGGTCTCACACACTGTCTCACCACCGGCAACTGCGCCCGGCAGTCTAGCCGACTCATGGGAAAAATGGGTATACAGTTACTTCTCTTAAGTCCTAGGTTCACTTCAGTTCATCACTTTTCATTCTGTATTTAAAAACAACTAAAAACCACTTTTCCAGTTAGCACACTAGTGTTGACCTCATGTGTCTTTGGATACAGTTGGCTTATTAATTTCTGTAACAGACAATACATGTACGAAGTAAACTAGTTCCTCAATCTACGTTCTATTAACTTGACCATTATTTTACATTTCTGTAATTTGTGTGTTTCTGGAGACTCAGGAAGCACTTGGGCGGTACTCACTCCGCAAAAAAAATGTGTCGAGTGAGAAGGGAAACAACACTACTTTTACAAATCACCTAAATGGGAAACAACTCGCAAAACATTTCCACTTTAAGATTTGTGCAGTATGTACAGACCAATTCAATTTACCAAATAAGTTTCTAATTCAGAATTGTGCTATTTCTTTATTTGTGTGTTAAACACCAACCAGCAAGTATCTCTTATTTCTCTGCACGACTTTTATTTACAAGCTCTTTCTTTTTACAGGACCGTAGTAGAATTGTAAACATGTAGGCAAAATGAAGGTGCATCAAAAAAAAAGGCTGCACTATCACTATTAGCACTCCACATCAGCCGAGCTACCCTAAGCAAAGCGTTGCTAATTCAAAGGAAATGACTATCAATATTCTCCATTCGCACTAATCTGAGTTCTGATGTAAACAAGTTATACTGTATCATGTTGCACCTCGCCAGCTTCTAATTGGCTTAATATGTGCAGCGTGCTGACATAGGTACTATTTCCAACAAACAAACCTGTGTACAGTTACTGGTATCATATAAAACAGACACACTACTAATAAAAACAATAAAGTATTGCGAGAAAATTTCATACATCATGTTAATAACAACCTCTTTAATAACAATAACCTCTCTATAACAACCATTTTCTCAAGAACCGCTGTGTTTTAAAATAGGGGTATTCACTGTACAGTTAAACCTCTTTATAAAGACCACTTGTATATAAAGACACTATTATAGGGAACCATGAGGGGTCTTTATAGAAAGGTTTTACTGTAATTGCAGTATGTATATTGCAATATTCAACTGCAATTTTCATGTCATGACTAACAACCTTATTCAAAATTCCTGGCAACTGACCAATGAAAATTTAGTAATCTATGCTGGAAAAATTGTCAAAAACTTACTGTAAAGTCCTCTGGGATTGTTTTGTACATCACAATATTTGTATGATGTAAAAAAAAAAAAAAACAAGAAATTTTTTTATTTATTATTTATTTACCTTTTAAATTCCCAAAAACGTCTTGAAAAAAAATTGGTGATATTTGCATAACAGTCAGATTTATTTTTACAGTGGTATTTAATATTGAAATAAACTTTTGGGATTTTCACAAACAAGAATGAGAGTATTGTACATATACCAAGAAACTCTTACGTTTAACAATGTGTCAGTCAAATAGCTTGTTACTCAACTGTGTGGACGTCGTCTGATAACCATAATTATAGTGAGAAATATGTAATGTCATAGATTGTGTTTGTAACATGTGTTAATATTACCATATTTGTTAATAAAACATTCTTATTAGGTGAAAGAGTGGTAAGTTTATACGTAAACAGATAAATAACTATTTCTTATGCTAGTCTCAGTGCATGGTGGTCAGCAGCCAATGAACGTATTTACGGTATTTACAGTTTGCTTTGTTTATTCTAAAACTCAGGTAAAAGTGAAAGGAGAACAATGCAAAGCATTCAACAAATTCATGAACCACCAATTTACACTACAAATAAAAGCACATTATATTTACTTTCATCCCACTTGCCAAAAACTTGACCCAAAACTTTTAAATTTTATTTAATTTATTGTGCATGACAACAGAATGTGCCTAAATGGCATACACAAGTGAGTTAATTACCGGTAAATACAGTTAATAGCAACAACACACACATCTAAAACACAAAGCTGGGACCTCCAACGAAGAGTAGGAACTGGCGCGGGTTGATCCTGCTATCCAGTGGAGGTCGTGTCAGTTTATACATACAGTCAAACCTCTTTAATACAAACCTGAAGGGACCAAAATTTTGGCTGTTTGTAATAATGAGGTTTGTATTAACAGGTGTTCACTAAAACCTTAAAACATTTCTAAAATTTTGGTCACTCTGTTTATCCCCGCTAAACAAGTAGTCTTTTCACCATAATGACTTCCTTTTACTTGAGAACTCTATATTGCATGGTTTAATGCATAAACCAAATTTTTATTGAACATTAATATAATTATTTCATATCTTGTCAAGTTCCAAGGGGAATAAAAATCACTTAGTATTAATGAGGTTCCACTGTACTACGTATCAGATATAGGGAAACAAAGGCCGCTAGGCAACTAATAACGTCTTAAAATTAAATAGAAACATGTACTCACAGTTACACACACAAAGAGGACAACACATTTTGCGCGGAAGAGTGAAACGTAACAATTCGCGCTTCCGCGCAAAATGTTACGTCCTCTTCGTGTGTGTAACTGTCAACTTCCATGATACTCTGTGAGAACATGTTTGTATTTAATTTTAAGATGTAATTTATACATACAGTATTAGGGTATCATATACTACAGCGAAAAAACATAAAATTTGTTGAAAATATTACGACATCTCTGTAAAATATCACTATCATACTTTGTGATTGTAAAAGACTGACCAGTCTGGTAGAGTGGTTGGGAACTTTGAACCCTATTTTATTAAGGATATCAGAACAATTAATTTTTGTTGTTAATTTAATGCAGAACTGACCATCTAATAGGTGTGTGCGAATATGATTCCCAAAATTAGAAGTATTAAAACAATTTTGAATAGTGAATTTTAAACAATTTGTGAAAATAATCTGAGTGGATAACAAAGCTATTTCTGCTTACAAGCATGAAATAATTTAATTGGATTTTACCGTTTTCATGGATGTTTAAAAGTTAAGAATTAAAATTAATATTCAGAAAAGAACTTGCATTCACTGATATTTGCAACCTTCGATAAATGTATTTACTTTTCACATGTTGTGGCCATAGACTTACTTTTGCAGTCGTCATCGTATATAGTACTTTGCACTAGAAGGATAGCGATACCCGCTAACGAACATCTCAATCACGGCCGTAGACAGTGATCTTGATACACATAAGGTGGTGGCAGAGATTGTGGCGGTGACGGTAGCAGCACCGAAAGTTCGACGCCTACCTCGTTACAGTGCATACATCTATGAAATGGTGACGCTGTTTGAGAACACCTCTATATAAAGACCCTATTCTAGAGAATCATGAGGGGTCTTTAGAAATAGGTTTTACTGTATCTCCTTTTAAATGCAAGATTATGCACTGGAAAATGTATACCTAATTAAAAGAAACACTAGACAAAAAATAATAAAAAATTATCCAAAAAAAAATTAATATTCATTTGAAAACTATTCAAACCCTAAAACTACTATTCGCACACCCCTACCATCTAAAATATCCCTACTTTTTTTCAGGTTACTTACGTAAAATTTTCTATGTACAGTATGTTAGTGGGGGTAGCGAATCTAAACTTGTCTGTAATGTAAGTTAGAATTTTTCCTTGCCTTTTTTCTAGTTTTGATATGTCAGTTGGAGTAAGAGAATTCCAAACTATTGAACAGTATTCTAATATGGAGTGCACTGAGTTGTACATGCAAAGGAAAGGGACTGGAATAGTGACAGAATGGGTAATGTATTTAATTAAACCTATTATAGTTTAGATGCATTAGACCAGGCCTGCCGTTTTGATGGATTTTATCCGTTTTAATGGAAATTTAAAGGTTAAAACGGACAGACGGATATTGTTAGATATTCACGGATATTAATAACATCTGTGTTTATCAACAATTGACACAAAAATTAACGACGCACATGAATGGATTAACGAGATTCCCTAATCTTTTTCATGCTTATTTTAAAACTACAAATCTTTCCTTTTATTTTTGCAGAAAAGGTCATGCTATGTACAAGCACATAAACGTAAATTTGTGTTTTATTTTATGCCAAAATAAATAAAAAAGGACAATTTTTTAAACCCCCTCATAATGCTGCATCCCATATTTTGTGCCAAAAATGTTGGTGAAAACATGCGGCGTATGTTAATAAATATGTGTATTTACATTTTATGTGCGGCACCATGATACAAGCAAACTACGTCTCATCCGAGGCCATAATTAAACTTATGCAGATATATTAATTTTTTTACAATAAGTAGTCAGTTGAACATGTTCGCACTCATTCTACAAATTTTTCCAAATAGGAAAATGGGTGGAAAGTTTCACTGCTACTTTACAGAAACAGATTAGAAAATAGTTCAGTCTGTAAAAAACATTAACAGTAAATGGTTTCTTGTATGACATCTCAATTTTTCACAATACTATAATAATTTACTATACATTTTAATTTCACTATCAAAATTCTACAGCAAGAAACTTCTAAAAAAACTTCGGAAATATTCGTAGACGTAATTTTGAATTATTACAGGATTTTTCAATGCTAATTACAGGATTTTGGAAATGAACTTGGTGGCAGCCCTGTTAGATTCTATATTGTGGCTGCAACTTGTTAACTTAGGCCTAATAAACAGGACAGTAAATTGAGTTAGGTTACATCCTTATAGTATATGTTTATTTTTCAACAACATTGTTTCAGTTTGTTGGATATTTGTTAGTTTTTAGGGAAGTAAAGTGATAAGACATTTTTGCAGCAATAAAATTACTCAATTTTAAAACAAAAGAAATAAAAATTGTCGTAAAAATTTGCTAAAACGTACATATTGTACTTTCAAGGATTTTCCAGGATTTTTGTGTTCTCTGACAAGGATTTTTAGGGATTTTTGGGTGTTTTGGCAAGGATTTAAGTTCATGACCAGATGGCAGCCCTGCATTAGACGCTAGAGAATCTGTATGAGTATTAAATTATTTACTGTCTAATAATATGCCTAAATCTTTAATTAAATAAGTACGTACCTACTTTGAATTGTTGTATGTTTAAGTTTGTAAACAAGATGGAGTGGTGGTCTTTCTCAACAAAACTAAATAACTTGTGTTTTTTTCGATATTTAGTTGCAAGGCATTATCGTGACACCATTGGGATACAGCATTTTAATAATTTTGTAAAAAGAGAATAAGTAATGGTGATTTAATAGTTTTAGAAATTTGTAAGTCATCAGTGAATTATTTAATACCTGTGTAATGTCACTGATGAATATAATAAATGTAAGTGGTGAGAGAGAACCAACTTGTAGAACACCAGAAGGGGCAGGACGAGAGCGCCAAGAGCAGCTTCAAATGATGAACATCTCGCACCACAGTACACTACAACTTTTAAATTAGTACTACTTGACATTTTAATGTAGTGAGAGTAGGGGTAAGACCACTATAAATAGTACATAGTGTGAGGGGTCTCGTCTCTCTGTGTGTGCATTGTGTTGTTTATTTAGAGATGTTGTTGTTAGAGGTTATGATGTCCCTGTACCTGCGGCACCAGTTGTAAGTGGGCTGTTCGTGTGTGTTGTTTAGTTTAGTTAGTTACTGCCCTTCCTCCTTATTGCTTGCAGCTACCTTCCATTAACGGCAGCAGCTGATTACGGCGAGCACGGTCATAGAATTACAGGTCAAGACACTAGCCTATCTACCAATGCTATTGAGTTGACACCATTATGACAAAGTGCCACTAGCATTGAAGTGTTGTTTTAATATTGCAGTATAGCGTCATGCTGGCAGTTCTCCTACCAGCTCCGCACGAGTTTGTTCCTTGTAGTCCCATCTATGCAATGTTAAAACAACCCCAGAGTGCCAGTGACACCAATTAGTCATAACAGGGTCAATTTTCAACTCCAAGTGTCCAGACCTATTCCTCTATAGCCGTGACGATGAGCGACGACTCTGACAAGTCCTCAAGGAATTAAAAGTATTTCTCTTTGGTTTTAAATGCCCGGATAGCCTTAGGTATTTCGAACAGAGTTCCCGTGGAGAGAACACATTAAGTAAACATATAAAGAAAAAAAGAGCTTCCATTCCGTTTATTAATGGTTCACCTGTTGTACATAGAACAATCGTTACTTAACCACTTAAATTCACTCCAGTAACCTTTTCAGCTTAAAAACTCAAACATTAATAGGCTATAACAGTGCTTGACTTGATGTAGTCTAAAGTGTTCGTCCAGATCTTTCGGCAGTCGTGATATGCCTGGGTTTGCTCAACCAGCAACAAAAAAACTACAGAATACACATTGCTAAATTCCCGACAGTGTAGAAAAAACTGTAATATCCACTTGTGCACCTGTATAGTGCACCTACCTACTTGGATATACTAACCAGTCAAAAACATAAAAAGAAAAAGAACATTGCAGGCAATACCGCCCACTTTACTCGCGAATCCGCCCTCTAGACTTAACAGCACCTCTACCATACCTAACACGTCCTCTTCCTCCCGCCATGGCGCCCCAACTAACCAAAAAACTTAGCCGACCATCTCCCGGCGACCGGTCACGAGCTCCGATGTATCGCCACTGCCTTTCCTGGTCGTACACCCGGACTTACTCGGCCGAACGCCGGAGGGATACATCAGGTTCCAATTTGCTTAAAAACTGGTCAATTGACATTTACCGAGGAAGAAAAGTATGTAACATGGTTACTGATAAATCTGCAAAGCGTTTTGTTCCACCATACCAGCAAAACATTTATTAAGTTGTTAATTAGGCATGTGCAGCGTCATCAATCTGTAGCGGATCACCACTTCTTTAGTGTTCTGTTGCGTACGGCCCTATCACCCACGTCGATTGAGATACGTCCTGCAGAGATCACCACATTCCAGCATGTCTCTGTACATGCCTCCAAGCGAGTGTACTCTGACCAGCCTGCCAGATAAATTCTACCCAGCACAGGTTAGCTCAGAGCTTACTTGAAATTTTAAAATCCAGCGTTTCTGTACGTGCTTCCAAGCAAGTGAACTTTGACCAACCTGCCAAATAAATCCCATTCCAGGAGAAGCAAGCTAAGAGGCTACTTGAGATTTTAAAAATCCAAACAAGGCAAAATATAAAAATAATGTTACATACAAAAGTTACGTGAAATTAAATTAGCTTTAAAATGAGTCCAAACACAATATGACTCATCCACTATTGACACGTAAAATTTAATACTTTTATCTTGCCTTAACAGTTAAACTTTAAATTTTGAATCAAATTTTAATGTTAATTTCTCTACTAGCATTCCCAACTAATATGTTGGATCCCGCCAAATACATCCTTATACCTGGTTAGGTTGGCCTACTTAAATGTTACAAACAAAACAAAAAAAATATTAATTATGACAAAAAATAAAAATTGAAATTGCCATTGATAGGAGGCCAAGTATGTGCTAAGTGCCAGTGCACGACACAATAGGCATACCTGCCAACCTCAAGGACTCAGAAATACAGTATATGCCCGATCTAACGAACTCAGGAATAACGAAAACAGTGATTCAATAAAAGGATTTTTAGGGACTATGAAAAAATAACCAAAAATGTACGAATTATCTACGTAACTTTGTAAAATAAAATATAAAGTGTAGTGATAAGTCTATTAAAAATATGTTTACTGGCCGCAATATAATCATTTTTCTCAGTGGATAGTGTTAAACCATCCGTCAAGAAACAAAACAAAACAAAAAAAAAATCATTAAAATTTATTGAAAACTTAGGCCGCTGGAGTGATTTTGAGCTGAGCGCACGCGGCCTAGCAAGCTGGCCGAGCGAGTGACGCTGTGTTGCGTAACAATCGCACACCTAGATCCTTATCTGGGCGGCTGGCGAGTGAACGAGCATCTAGATACCCAATCCATACAGCGCCGCAGCGGACAGCACTGGTACTAATTCACAGTTAGTGCTTCGTGTCCCCCTCAGAATGCGCTACCGTGCAGCATGCTTTACAGGCTTAATCGTTTGCCGATAGAATTCAGTGGTGTACAGCGTGATTATTTTCTGACACATCCCGTGAAAAAACCAGCATATCTATAAAATGAAATACGTTATTACCGTATTTACCCACGTACCACCCGCACTTTTTCCCCCCAAAAACCAAATTTATAAGTTGGGGTGGAAGTCATACGCGTAAATTAAGGTGTTAGATAAAAAATGAGGCCTCGAAAAATGGGATTTACCATACATTATAGACTGCTGGAAACATTCATTACCAGCATCACGCCATTTAGTGAATTGTTTTATCCTAAATACGTCTGTATAATACAAGGATGTTGATTGACGATACATTATTTGACTTCTTGGCCCGATGAACAAGCATCTACGCATGTACAAGCAGCGCGGAAGCAGAGACAGTGTTTCCCAGCTCATGTTGACGCCCCACCGCTATGTTATTTAATGACGCTCGCCTCCCAAGCTTGTCCCTTTTGGAAGTTAAGCCTCACTAGTGTACCTCAGGTCTCGCTTATGTTAACGTAATTTTCCGATGCCAAATTTTGTAGATATAAGAAGGGTTGTAATATTGTTGTACTTGCCTGATGTCTTAATACCGTCCAGAGATGGAGAAACTTAAGGTTATAAATATGTGCCACGTGTTTTGTAAATAATAACCACAGTTGCCAATGCCAGGACTGAAATACGGCAAAGAGACGTAAAATAATAATAGACACGTTTTCAAATGCATAAAAGATCTCTGTAAATAATTGAAGTGTATTCTTGTTATGAAAACTAAAGGTATAAATGTGATATTTTTATTTTCACGGCATCGTTGTTGTAATTTTGAGACCTGCAGGGAAGATAAGAGCCATTTTTCCCGATCACGTGTTTTGTTTGTAAGAAATGCGTGGGTGTTAGGATGGCGACCCTGCAGCAGCAGACATCCCTTCCACCGCCTCCGCCATCTTACCACCCACTTAACGGGACTTTTTCCCTCCCAGACCCCCTAACTCCGGGTATAAAAGGGGCGCGCTGGCCCCAGTTTCTTCAGAGCACGCTGGCAGCTCTCTGGGCTCCCGACTCTCGGCACACTACACACTCTACACCTTCCCACCTTAGGGGCTGGCTTCTTGCAAATGGAGCCCCCCGCATCCCCGGAGCTGGCTTCTTGACTAAGGGAGCCCTTCACTCTACCGAGGTGACTTCTTGCCTAAGGGAGTCCCTCAACCAACCTCGAGGCGATTTCTTGCAAAGGGAAACCCTCCCCCCCTACCGAGTTGACTTCTTGCCTAAGGGAGTCCCTCACCTCTCTTACCTTTACACTATTAGGGCAGTGCCGAGAGAAAGGACGACAGGGACGCTGTCACGCATTTCTCCCGCGTCGCGGTATAAAAGGGAACACACCCTATAGTACGCTCTAGCCACCACGCGGTGCGTTACTACTGGAAGTATTGTGATATCTATGATTTTTGTGGAAATACCACGTGTATCGGGGTGCTTAATTATAAAGTATCCGTGAATTATCAACCAGCATCCGAGTATATGGACCAGTGTATTTTAGATTAAGACTCATAACGTAATTCAGTGTATAATTTGTGCCATAAAGACTTGTGTATAGTGCGTGTAATTCGTGTGCAATTTGGGATACAATACATCAGTGCTATCAGAATATTCTCTGTCATTGTTATTTTTATCTTGCCTCTAAATGAGTAACGCCCAGGAGGTATTTGAGATACATATTAGTGCGAGCGATATCAGTGCTCTACACGAGCCTAGAGAGAGGGCCGCCCTTGAGAGGCGACAACAAGTCCAGACACCCATATCAAATCCACATTTGATACCTTCCCCTCAGAAGGTACCCGGGCCACAATTATCGTTCGAGGATTTCTGTCGTGAGCAACATGGTGCGCTCACGCGCCCCAGCACAAACGTACAGAATTTGCCTCCCAGGAAACGTCGCCCACGCAAGCGCAACAAACATTGCCTTAGCCGAATCTTCCGCCGCATGACCCGCAAGCCACCGACGCTCTTGAGTCCCATCAAGACGCCGCCCCAAGACGCCCCTCCGGCGCACAGACGCATACAGCAACTTAGGAGCGAGGCCAGACAGGATCCTAAACCCGTGAGCGAACGCAAGCAACAATTTCTGAGGGAGTTGTTCTAAATACCAGGTGAGTGAATTATAAACCTGACCCAATTAAGTGAGGCACTCCGCCCCCTTCTGTACGATCCGAGCGTGGCTCCCCTCAGCTCACTCACTGAGGCACGCCTCGGGCCGAAACCCCGCGATCTCAGAGGGACACAGCCCGTCTAAGCCGGCGCAGGCTTCCTTTCACACTCTCCCTCAGAGACGACCTACCGCAAACGCAGAAGGGCTGCGTCGAGTCAATGTAAGAATGTGCCACAATACAGCGCGGAGGCCGAGATAGTGTTTCGTGGCTCCGTCAGAGTGTGCCACAGTACAGCGCGGCTGAGCGCGTTCAGTTACAGCTTGTAGCAACAGAGTGCAGCATACGTCGCCATGATCGTTCGCCCATGTTCCACGCAGCCAGCAATTGCCATCTTTGTTCCAACATGCTGCACGTGGTGCTATGCATTACATTTTTACGCAAAAGTAAATTACATAGTGAATAAAATTATGTTTTCATTCGAGCATATTAACAACAAGGGGTGCAGGTGTATACTTTTGGGGTATGCGTAATTTTATTTGTTTTTTTTTTTTTTTTTTTTTTTGCAAAAATAAATTTAATTTAAGCAGCATAGTGAAAAAAAAATTTTTTTCAAAAGAGTACATTGACAAGATGGGGTGCGGATCTTACACGGGGGCGGGTGGTACATGGGTAAGTACGGTATATGGTTTATGCCGACTTTTTACAACAAATTTACTAACGTAAATAATATGTTTCGCAGATGCTAAAAAACTCTCGAGTTCAAAATGTTTTAAGGGGGGCAGCAACCAGTTTATTTCACGAGCACAGTGGCCTTTAAGTTACAATGGCTGCCACTGTGCGTAATTATTAGTTTACCGTTATCTCACAAACTTTTACTTCAGTTTTCATGATTTTTTTAAATACAAATTTCCAAAAATTTCTTAGTGACGCATGAGAGAGATGGAAAGAAAGACAACTTGAAGGTGTTTCTCATCACTTCTCACGTGCCCAAGCACGCGAGCTGGCTTCCTAACTCACCGGGCGCAGGCTTGGCTCGATGAGTGTTCCGCTGGCAGTTTTTAAAGTTTTTTTCGTTGATTTTTTTTATGGCAGCGACTTACCTATTGATGGTAACTGTGATACGTTTTTGTTGGATCTCATACTTCATACTTTCTAACAATTACCTCCATCTCCGATGAAAAATGCCGGAAGAGTTAACTTTTGGGGGGGGGGGGTTTAAAGGGAATGTTGTATTTAATGAAAAAAAAAATGTAAAGTTGGATTTAATGAAACATCAATTTAGAGTAAAAATTTTCTGGTCCCGTGGCATTTCATTAAATCGCAGTTCTACTGTAGTACAATTTTTAAAATTATTAAAATGTAGCTTAAATAAGTCGCTGCATTTCACACGTATAAGTGTAACCGCCATCGAACTATCACTAGTCATGATTATACAGTCTACATATTCAACGTAGTGTTGTATGCAAAATGTACAGTACATCCCTGATTTTAAGAGTACCCGATTTTATGAAGTAGCAATTTCACGAATCATCAGAAAATCTTTATAAAAAAAAATTAAATGACAAAAAATAATTAAAGAAATTGTGGTTTTAACTATTTATAGCGTACCCTTGATTTTACAGCGTCAGATATTAATACAGTGCAAATATTCTGACAGTACTGTTGTAAAATTTAGGGTCTCACTAGGAAACCCCGATTTTACAAGATCCTCAATTTTCATGGTGTCCAGCCAGATTACAGAATAAAATTCCCGTACATTTCCCGTACAGTTCCCGAATTTTCCTCGAAATTCCCGTACAGAACAAAACTAATAATAAAAAAAAAAACGAGATTTCATTCAAAGGGTCATTTTCTTGCACCACACAAGCAATAAATACTGTACCTTGTTTGCTCGTGTATCTTACACACTTCAGTAAATAATTATTGTTAAAATTCAAAACAAGGTGTGGGTAAGATTCAACCCGACCG
>PNEQ01002914.1:26063-76406 GCA_003012365.1 Medauroidea extradentata | reverse complement strand
ACAAACAACATATGTTATGAGTTAATCTCGATAATGTGACTAAAATCGGCCGAAATTGGAGGGTTAACTATTTAATCTCGATAACCCAAGAAAATCGAGATTAAGTGTGTGGTGAAACATAAGTGACTGAAAATCGAGATATTTTACTACTTAATCTAGATAATATTCCTTAATCTTGCATGGTGAAACCGGCCCTTAAAGACTTTCGAAACGTCTTGATGGCATGTTATAAATTTGTATACGAATATTACTGAAGTAAAAATTACGACGATACCCCATTGGGTTCGAGCTGTACATACTATTAATAAAAAACACAGTTCACCTTTGTACACTTTGGGAATCAAACTTATAAAAATAGAAAAAAAAAGTTTTGGGTACTCACATAAGCATCACTTTGAAGTAAAAAGCAACGCTGTCTCCCGTAGGGTTTGATAGATATCGATAATTAATCGAAAACACATTTAAGGTATTTTCAACCCCTTAAAGTTTAATTTCGAAAAATCCTTAAATTGGCTAATATGTTTTTTTTATGATTGACACATTGAAGTTACAAGTTACGACGACAGGCCGCCGGGTTCGAGCTATGTAGACGAATCTCACAAAACACATTTCAACCCTTTTCACCCCCTAGGGGACGAATTTTGAAAAATCTCTTCTTAGTGCTCGCTTGCGACCTAAAGAGAACACACGCAAAAATGTTCATATTTCTAAGTCTAGCGGTTTGGGCTGCAGTTTGATGTGTTAGTCAGTCATTCACTCAGTCAGTCAGTGATCTCTTTTATATATTAAGATTACCTTCGCCGTTTTCAGTTTTAAACAGTAAGGAATAAGCAAATTGTCTTTAAAGGGTTAAAATAAAATAAAAATACAGACTATTTTTTTCTGAACTGGACCGCAATTTCAACGAATTTCTTTCCACGTTGTTCTGTTAATATCAGTGATAAATGTAGGCCTATAAACACATATCTAAAATTCTACAAAAAATGTGAAACGTTCGGATTTAATTTCGGACCGAAATGTGTTAAAGCCGTCGTTAGAAAGGCCAGTGCTATTAGAGAAAAATCACACACAGGATGGCTTGTACACAAACAACCAATTTAGGTTATGGCCCCGCCTCTATTATTTCAGAACATGTGAAAATATAACGGAAGCAATTTTCGACAAAGTCAACCTATTTTGGACGGTTTTATGTCTTGCATAATCATTCGACAATCACGTTTTACTTATTGCGAGTGTTTAACTTAACTATTGATAACAATTCGGTTCGGCGAGTGAGGCACAGTCGTCTCGCACAGCTGCGCAAATTTGCTTTAGTTATATACTTCCATCTTTTCTTCAAAGCTTGTAACTGCGAAAGCAGCTTGGACGTACATAATCGCTTTCGAAGTAAACTCAACGCTAGCTCTGTTTGCGCTCGAAGCAGCATTGCGTTAGATGTATATAATACGCGGGTAGGAAACTAATGTAATACACGTGTGCTGTTAGTCGGACAGAGGCAGGAAGGATCACGTACAAAAGCCAATAACCAGGACGTGCTTTAAATGCATTTACAAATAAAATACCATTTTGTGATTGACCTCGGTTTCGTTTTTACGCCTTTGTCATTTTACCAGTCTCCTGATATAAGAGTTTTCGCGATATCTACACAACATGTTGGTCAAATAAAATACAACAATGTTACCGTATTACTGTGATACATTTTGTCACTAACATTTTCGTCTCCAATTTAGCCCAGGATTTGCGTGGTGTGTTTATATATATATATATATATATATATATATATATATATATATATATATATATATATGTGCGAAAAGTACCTATGCTTATAGGTACAGTTGGGGTGGAAGAATGTAAAATTCTTCGGAATTTACGCTTACCTGATTCCCATGCTAGTTAGTCTTATGACGATTTGTGTAAACTGTCGTCGAGTCAATTTTCACCAATGGTTTCTGTATTTCAACAGAAAATAGTGTTTTACGACATTAGGCAGGAGCTGGAAGAAAACATTAACTGATATGTTTTCGGTTAAAAAACTCCGCGCGGAAATGCGAGTTTGAAATTAGGTTACAAGAGGTTTTAAAGGACAAGTCTGTGACTGAATTAATGAGCACGCAGATTCTAGATGGTGTTTGTAAAGATGATCATGGTAAGTCTTTGCAGCATACTCTGGAAACTACATTTAACAAAGAATCTTCAGTGAAACAGTCAAAATACGTCTTTGTAAAAAAGGTTTCTTTTAGCAGGTCAGCAGTGGCAAGTTCAGCTCGAGACTGGTTTGTGCTACGCAAATGGTGAAAGTGGTCATTACTCTTCTAGATGTAAATTTAAAACTTATCGATGTAAGTTCTGTAAAAAATTAGTGCACTTGGCCAAAGTCTGTTTAAGAATAAGAATAGGACAAGTAATTTTGTGGAGACAGAGACATGCAAGATCTTCATTGAAACAACACTAAGGAAGGTCGCCCTTATGTTAGTGCTAACTTGGTTACAGAATTAGATTATGCTATGGACTTGTTCAATGTAATTAAGAGGTGGGTATGTAATCCCATTATTAAAGTGAAAGCCAATGAGAAAGTCTTGGAGTTGGAAGTTGATTCAGGTGCAGGAGTTTCTACTTTACCTGGCTGTTTACATGCATCTAAACGCGCTCATGTTCGAACTTTGGCCAATAAAGGCGAGTTTAAGAACAATTGATCGTAATGAGGTTATACCTTACTTTGGAAGTTATGTATGATGAATTACGAGATAAATGTTCTTTTATTTTAGTTTAAAATGGCGTCAAACCATTATTTCGAAGATATATAATGACGAAATTCCAAATTTAAATATTTATGATAAATAATGTTAATGTTGAAGACATTATATGAAGTTTGGTCAGTGAACTTAGTGATCTAATTTACGATAAGTTACGTACCTTTAAGTTTGAAAACGTTAAGTTACACGCCAAGAATAACACTCTTCTTATTTTCACTAAACTAAGGTTGGTACCCCTTCATTTTAAGGACAAGGCGACTAAAGAGATTAATAGGCTAGTAGAGCAAGGTGTTTTGACGCAAGTAGAAAACAGTGATTGAGGCACACCTCTGGTGCTTATTTTGAAACCGTGCGGAAATATATGTTTATATGCTGACTATAAGGTTACTGTTAATAAATATCTAGGAAATGTTGATCGTCCAATGCCTAGAATCGATTAGGTATTCTCCAGATTGAGTGGTAATAAAAATTATTTAGATTACATAATCGATGTTCAGGAATAAAAAAAAATCCACTCAAGGTAGAAGCAATCATGAAGGTTAAATATACAATAAATGTTCCAGAAATTAAAACGTATGCAGGTTTTGCAAATTATTATGAACAGTTTGCTGTCAACATTTCCACCATCGTGAAATCCTCGTATGTCTTGTTAAGGAAGGGGGTGCGATTTTGGCGGTCAGCAGTGTGTGAGGACGCGTTTGTCAAATCTAAAGAAATAATGCCCTGAGGTGTTTCAAATGACAAACGTTACCTCAGAGGCTGCACTGGTCAAATTGCGGAGGTGTTTTCTCGGTTTGGAATACCAAAAGTTTTTGTTTGTGATAATTCTCAACAGTTCATGTCTGCTGTACTTCAAGCATTTCGTAAAAGTAAAAAAATGTCATATTACAAGGGGTTTTTTCATCCACAAACTAATGGAGCTGCTGAAAATGCAGTTAAAGAGTGTGACTTTGGGATTATGTAAAGCTGTACACAATGATAAAAAAAAAAGTCTACTGAAACCTTACTGAATAGGTGTTTGTTTATAGAGGTACATCCTCATTAGGTGATAGCGCAGACCTATGCACAGTTGATGCTTAATCGCAAACATATAGGACAAGAATAGACACCCTCAAAGAGTTGTCCAGTACCCATGTTAAAAAAAAGTAGCTTCCTTAAAGTTGGGGGATTCTGTTTATGCTAAATATTATAGAAATATAAAGTCATTACGGAAAAAAAAAGGCTTCTGTTGTAGGATTACTTGGATTATACATTATTTTCAGTGAAAAATTTATATGGCGCAGACATATTGATCAGTTAATTGGTGGAGTTTGGTGGAGGGACAGGAAAGGTCACCTGGGAGGAAAATAAAACGAATGTTTTACAGCTGAGTACAACGGATCACCTGTCTGATATTCCTGCTTAGGGAACAGAGAAGAAACATATTGAAATATGTGAGTCGGGAAGTACGCACGAATCAGATAACCAACAATTAAATTCCTTCTGTTTAGAAACACAAGAAAGGTTAGATATTGATGAGTAACAAAACAGAGGTTGAAGAGTTAACGAGGAGCAGACCATGCGAAAATTAAACCTGTCCAAAGGTTAAATTTGTACATACGTATTGATTATTAAATTCAATTGTTCTGATATTATGTCACTGTACTTCTTCAACACTTTAGTGTCTACTATGGAGAGAGATATTGTAAAGTGTTGTATGTAGCAAATTTCGTATGAAATGGAACCTGTTGTTCGAACATAGCATGCTACAGTGTTGGAGATAGCAGGCGAGCAGAATGGTGCATGTGTAGATAATATGCAATTGTAACTACTATTTGTTAAACTGTGTGAAATATTATGGTACTGATTGTATACGTTTTTCTATTAGTGCAATTCCTGGAAGCCGATGCTATAAATAAAATTTTCGTAACGTGTTTTGGCCACTAAGTTATCCTGGCGTAATTGCTTAGCAATTTGCATTAAATAACATAAGTAATATAATCTTGTTGCCTTCATTTCAACAAAGTAATTTAAAGATTTTGTTCGGATTAGTGTTACGAAGTCAGTGCTACTGCACATTTGAAATTGCTGCAAGATATTGAACTCAGCTGATTTGTTCATATATTTATGGCAAGCACCTGAGCATTATGGGAAAACATCGCAGTTTACTCAGGGCTCATTCCAGTCACCTTCACAGTCCATTTTATCTCGTGCATTTTCAACAAGGTCGGAAACGAAAGGCATGTCCCTCGGATATGGCAACCCGCTCTGTACCGCGTCAAACTCCTCTCAATGTACCTCCACATACCTAGGGCATAGAATATCACGTTCTTTTACGTTTCAATTTAATTATGGTTTATCACTGAATACTTCACAGACTTAGCTTCAAACATCAAGGTATTTCACACTGTTGCTAACATTTAAGAGTACGGCGTATTTGTATTACACAAATCAATTATTTTTACGTTTCCCAGGCACGCAAAACAAAATATAATTTGTATAAGTAGTATGCAAATACTTACTAAATCCTATTTTAACTGATTGCTAATAGAATACCGCAAGACAATAACTACTAGTAGAGTAATTTGCAAGATTACATACACCGATTCGAAAATATTTGAGCTCACCTTTCTAATAAGCTGCTGTGATAACAAAATCACCTAGTTAAACAACCGAAATAAATGCAATAGAACCGGCAGAAAAATCTGAACAATAAACGTAATTTACCTGAGTTTTCCAGTATTTCTTATAGGAGCTGCTGCAGTTCTCAGAGACAACAGCAATACAATTTTCACTAATGGTGTTCCCTTGCGGTTTCTACTGGCAAACATTCCTCTTGTTTGTCCACACTTGACTGATTCCTCAATCAATCAGTTCGAGAAGATTCATCCCACCCCTCGTCGAAATACCGTACTGATATTTCACAAGATTTGTTTACAATGCAAACAAGAATAACCGGGATTCGTCGGCTCGGAGCCAACGTCCTTATTTATTCTTCCGTTGGAAACACCGACGAAGAGAGATACTATTAGTGTCTCTTCTATCAAGTGTGATGAAACATAACCAAATCTTATGACACTATACGTCTAAGTCGCCGAATAACGGCAACATGGGACGAAATGAAATTACCAGTAACGAACTGACGTTTCTCGAGACACTGTGAAATATATAACCCCAGCGAAAATTGAATACAAGTAAGGCTAAGCTCCGTATTACTTTTCACATTAATGCAAAGAATTCGAATGATTTCAAGCGCAATGTCTGAGTATTTGCAAAGTAATGCACAGATCGTCTGTAAAATATATTTTGAATGATTTCGGCTTGTTTTAATAACACAATTTGTGATATTTTGAATGCGAAAAGAAATAAAGAAAATGTCTACGTGTGTGTACGTATGCATGCATGCATGTATGTGTACACACATACAGAATATCAATAAATGATCGTTTAATAAACACACCACCCGAATCCTGGGTCAATTAGAAACGAAAATGTCAGTGGCACAATGTGCGACATCTTTCAGGCACAATAAGGTACCACGGAGAAAGTTTTATGTACGTTACGTTGAGTAAACGTAGAATCATGTTTGAAATGTTCGAGATTTTAACCCGCGTCCATTATAGTTGTTATCCTACATCATTTTGCCAACAAAACTTTCGTTTCTAATCTAGCCCACCACGATGCACGTGGTGTGCTTTTTTATACGGCCGTTTCTGAACAGCCTGGGTGTTACATACATACATGCATAGCCTACATACATACATAAATGCATGCATGCATACATACATACATACATGCATACACACACATTATCAAAATAATGTAACATTTCTTTGATACTGATATTTGGTTGTTTAAAAAAAAGTACTTTCGAAATCAAATCATTGTAAAACCAACTGACATATAGGCCTACGGCGTTAAAATATTATCCGTGAGAGGGAGGTATGATATAACTACATTATTACATTTTCATTACCTAGCTCACACCTGACAGTCCATATCTATGTGATGCACATTACAATTCATTCAGCAGCTATGCTAACATCATGTTCTCGGTTTTCCATGTTTTCTCAAAATCGCTAAAGGGGATGGCTCCTCTTCAAGTTCCTAACTTGTGTAAAATTGTTTGTACCGTCTATAGTGACCAAGCTGTCAAAGAGACGTATAAGCTCTCTTGTCTTACCTTCATTTTTAAGGCTGAAAAGTACAGGACGGTAAAAACTGACCAAGCACCCATACTAGCCATCCTTGTATCTTTAAATAGTCTACGTAATATCATAGGAAAATAGCATCTACGAAACTGAGAATATTCTGTACGGCAATAAATGTATCGGTATTTTTTACACAATTTAATCAGAAGCAAACTCTACATTATAAGAAACGAACTCGTTTACGAGCTAACCACTGTGTTTATCGGAAGCTTTGCCAGTAATGCTATCAGCGGGGAGGCAGTACGCTGTCGCAGTGGTTTGCCGGTAGTTTTGAGCAAAGTGGGGCAATTAACATAAACTACCCAGTGGCGGATTTAAGGGGGGGGGCTGAAGGCCTCCCCCCAAATCGTGTTCAACATTATGTAGCCAAAGTATGTCCAGTCGCCTCAAGGAAACTGTAGTTTTGTTCCATGATGATAAAAGTACATTTAATGTGTCCTACTTGTATGTTATTTTTAATGTTCTGTAACAGTAAACAACAACGCTTTTGATATGGCTGGTATTTTTCACAATTCATAAAATCACGTAAAGCCCCCCCCCCTCCCCCATCAAATATGTTTCTAAATCCACCTCTGAATCCAACCCTACCTAAATTAACCTACCCTAACTTAAAATGTTTCAACCTAATCTACCCGAAACTTAACCAAAGTTATCTAACCTAACATTACACAATCTTACCTAACGTCCTCTAACATATAAGTCTAACATAAATTAACTAAACACAACCTAACATAGCCCAATCCAAGCAAAACCTTACCTAACTTACGTAACCCAAAATAACTTAACCTATCCTAATTTTACCCACCCTTACCATGTCTACCGTGATCATTCTTACCATAACATAACTTACTCTAATCTTACCGTAATTTACCCACAATAACCCAAACTAACCTGATCTAACCAGTCATAGCTTGCACTAACCCGTATTAGCCTGCACTTACTTGCACTTGCCTTACACAAAACTACTTATAGACTAAGGTAATTTATTCTAAACTACTTAAACCAAATCTATCCTGAAACTGCATAACATACCCTAACCTAAAATAACATACCTTCCAATTTAACCTAATCTGCACCTTACCGTACATACACTATTCTTACCTGCATATACATAAACAAACATATCCAAACATTCGCCCACTTTCCCTAACAAACCTACCCTAATTAATCTAATCTAGGCTACCATAACATAATCTACCTCAAGCTAATTTTCAAAAAAATTTAAGTGGTGGAAACCAAAAGATTGACTTCGTGAGGTTTCGAAGACCAGAAGAAACGCTTCCAGCAGATATGAACCAAGTATCAACAAATCCAATATCAATAACCCTGCAAAAAATACAATTATTTGACTGAATTATTGCCGTTGTTCCCACAGTTTGCCAGGATTATTTCTACGAATAAAACATACCCATCAAATCTCGTATAACGTCTTTGTTGAAAGTCCAAGAAAATGTATATAAATAAAATATATCAATCGTGAATAATTGACACCAAAAAGAGCGTAAAATATATGTATGCTACTAAACACCACTCAGTTATATTTGTCTAAAAATTGCAATTAACATTATGGAAATAAGAGGTTTTAAAATAATTTCGTATAATAAATTTGTAAAAATTTCAATAAACATTACGGATTTGAAAGTTTTAAAAATAAAAAATTTTCAAACTACTTTCTTGTAAAGTTACGGAAATGTGACATAATGACGTGTATAATACAACTCCAAGGTGTTTGTGTGTTGTTGAGTGTTTGTATGTGTGTGTGTGTATATATATATATATATATATATATATATACACACACACACACACACACACACACACACAAACACACATAGAGCTGCCCCGACAAACGTTGTTTTGTCACATAAATAACTTATTGTAAGTGTGTAAGGATGTGGTATATAAGTGGAAGAGGTCTAATAATAAAGAAATTAATAAATAATAACAATACAGCAGCGACACCTGGTGGAGATAGACTGGTATCAGCTCGTGAGGATAACTGATCAATTATCACTTACACAGTTATCGACCGGGTTCTAAAATTATTTACTAAACAATAGCACTTAGGAGTATAAAAATATATAAAAACCTATTCGCAGACCTACCGAATATATATATATATATATATATATATATATATATATATATATATATATATATATATACACAAAATTTCATTGAAATCGGTTAAGCCGTTTCGGAGGAGTATGGAAACAAACACTGTGACACGAGAATTTTATATACTAGAAGATGTGTGTGAGATACGTGTGTGTGGTATGTGTGTGTGTTACAAACACTTGTAACTGGGTTGTTATCATTATTTGTAGGCATACGATTTTTTAAAATAAGTTTCCAACTTTTTTTGTAAAGTTGTGAAAAAAAAAATTATACTACAACGTTCTTGGGCAACCGTCCAAATAGTAATTTTGGTACAATTTAGAGTTTATGTAACGGCAATCACGTTGTAATAAATTGATATAATTTTATTTTATATCATCCAGGCATTGGTTTTGTTATGACGTGCAAGAACACATTCGTAACGTTATTATCCAAAATACACCATAAACGTAAACATCACAACACATATTTGATGTCACGAGAACTGCGATGTCCGAAAATGGTTTTGATTTCTTTTTGTCGCAGTCAATTGTGCACTGGCCTGACACCAGAGGGCCTTGCTTCCTCGTGAACCAGAGCCACAACGATTCATACAAGCAGGACGCGGATGCTGACCTTGTGAGCGGCGCGGCCGCATTTAGCCGGGCATGTGTATTCTTGGAGCAGTGCAGCCTTGGGCAGGGTCGCCGTCGCCGCGCCGTGCGCAGCCCAGAGTCTCGCTAGGAACATGGCGCGACGCAGTATCATTGAATGTTTATCCAGCCGCTAGATTAGGCCCTTGCTCGCGAGCACAGACACAGAATATTTACGAATACAAAAGGGAAATAGCCAGCTGGGCAGCAAACTCACACACGCCAGGAAAATGGCATCGCTGGCCAACAACATGGCGGAAACACCTACCGCCAATCAGCGTAAGGCGCAGTTAGATCTGTAGGAAACACGGCGTAGCATGCAGGAGCCAAAGAGACACGGGGTTGGTATCAACAGCCTCAGGCAGCCAATAGGCAGCGAAGTTCGGTAGTATCAAAAGAGCCGCCAAGTCATCTAGTCTGTGGCACAAAGTTCTTCGAGCCGTCTCTTAATTGGCCGGGGCTGCGGGCCATTAAAATTTCACTTCATCTAGTCACTTCGTTTCCAAATATTTCAGAACCTACCACTACCAACAGCAGCTAATCCTGGCGTGTTTTATCGCACAGCTCTCCCAACACCCTTATACTCTATAGTGATGTTTCTGAGCCCTTGCCTTGTTATGTACTCTTCCTCATTTCGGGGTATGGTCACGGCCCTCGTTGCGGCCTCAGTCGCCATATTTAATTATTTTATTTTTCGCTCTTATCAAATTCTGAGAAGAAAAATGTGAAATTTGATACTATAATATCAATTATATTTACCTTCCGCTACAATAAAAGCATAGCAGTTGAACTTTTAACGTATATTTAAGACGTAATCAGTCGAACAAATTAAGAAATAAAAAATAATAATTGCTCGACTAATTACGTCTTAAGTATACGTTAAAAGTTTAATTGCGATGCTTTTATTGCAGCGCAAGGTAAATAGAATTGATACTATAGTAACAAATTTCACATTTTTCTTCTCAGAATTTCATAACAGCAAAAAATAAAGTAAGTCAATATGGCGACAGAGGCCGGATCTTAAGCCTGGGACCACACATTGCGTTTTTACCGCAGCAGCAAAACGGTTTCGCCGCATATCTGCTCCTGGTCTACACATGTGCGGCAGAAACGCACACTCTCGGTCTTCATTCATTGTTGAGCTGCCGAGTTTCGAGCATCACAATTGTGTCTATGATGCGAATAAGTTGAGCTGTGTTATCAAAACTGCAATATATAAGTGCGCTTGAAGGTGCCGGTCTACTCAAAGAGTCGCTGAAACGAAGACGTTGGGTTTCATATAAATCGTAAGGCGTGTGAAAAGATTTTCAACTTTTTAAAGTAATAAATGGAAATACAAGACAAAATTTTTTGAGTATTATCGGATTTATTCGTTCGATGAGTTGTTAGAACTTGTGTGGACCTACATTACGAAACAGAACACATACTGTAGGTGTGCCATAACTGCCGAGGAAAGATTGACAATCACATTAAGGTAAGTTTAACAATAATTATTTTAATGTAAGAAATGCAATATGTAGTGACCAGTGTAGTATACATAGATTTACATATTTTTATTTTTCTTGCTTACAGAAGACTGTAATGTTAATTGAAAAATACCAATTTTATTTGTTACAATCCCCTTCTACTCTTGCTACTGATTTATATTAAGCCTATCAAAAAATGTTTGTTTGAGTGTTGTGGTTGTATACATTTCAGTTTATTACAAACCAATACTTTATTGTAAATACCTTCTTTTTTTAACAGTTTGCAATAGGAATGCTAAGAACATCCACATAGACATATTTGTTCTTTTTTTGTGCCAGCAAGCCCACTCTTTCCTTGACTTAAAAGTGTTTGAATAGTTATCTCTTACGTTCCTACATTTCTTCTTTGTTTCATTAAATGAAAACGATAAAATACTTAACAGAGGCGACCATTATAGTTGATAACACGTTTTAAACTCTGCCATTAATATACAAGCATTTAATTCAATACTATTCTGTATTTAGTGTTAAGTGGCAGGGTGAAATATATTATGACATAGAAAGTTTGCATATTAAAGTTTTTTTGTAACGACTTGTGGTATTTTTTATGTTTCAGGTATTTGGCAACGGGGACTAATTTTACGGCCTTACAATATTAATTCTACATTGCGAAAAGCACAATTGCGTAAATAGTACGTGGAACATGTCAGGTTATTCGGTCATGCCTGCAAGAATTGCAAATGCCTTAACCAAATGAAAAATAGTTGCAAATTGAAAATAACTTTTATAATAAAACGAACTTTCCGAATTGGTGTGGCGCGGCAGATGGCAAGCACATCAGCTGAAGGTACCCCAAAAACGCTGTATCTCTATTCCATAACCACAAGGTTATTTTTTTTGTCGTGTTGATGGCTGTTGTGAACGCTAATCTACGTTTCATAGCGACTGATGTTGGAGCCTATGGGAAGGAAGACAATTCAACAGTGTTTAGGGACAGCCCTTTTGGAAAGAAACTATACTCAGGTAGGCCTACTTGAAATTTGCCAGCATCTAGGTGTTTACCAGGTATCGACGAAAAACCCCAGCTTTATGTGATTGTATGGAGACGAAGCTTTTGAATAGCATACAAATAATTTAAGGCCATTTCCAGCTCGCGATCTAACGTCACACCGAAGAGTTTATAGACCCTCCAGGTGTAGGCGTTCAGATGAGTGCGTTTAGAACATTGGCCAACAAGTGGCAGGTGTTTCACACTCCAATTCTTGTTGGTCCAGAATTTGTCGACACAGTGGTCAAGGCAGCCTGAATACTACACAACTTTGTTCGCAAACGGGACGGCATAAATTATGACGATGCAGAGACGTGTCCTCTTGCTGACTTCTTCATGGGTGTTGGTGCTGTGCCTTTTCAAAGCCATCACACGTGGAGGAAAAAAAAAAAAAAAAATATATATACTGTTAAGCAGACGCTATGCCACACGTAGGTTGTATAGATATTATTTACACACTTCATGAACAATAAATTGTGTTCTCATGAAACAAGAAACTGTTCTACGTAACTGGCAACAAAGTACAAAATGACAGTGATTAATTTTAGAAATAATTGTTTATATTTGAGTTACCTTTATTAAGTTAGGGTTTTAAACTGAATAATAGTGGATAAGAATTTTTATATCCATTTTAACTTAAATATTTCATACTTTTTCCTTACTTTGATTCCTCCGTTCGGCCTGTCTTCTCGTTACAGTTCTTAATTGCTCTGCCAACGCAATTCCACTGTCTTTGCAGTGTTTGTCTTTGTAGTCTTTATTACATTTCTCCCAAAGATAAGGGCATTCTTGCTCACATTCTATGAACTTATCAACGTCAAGCATTTCAACGCACTACGGCCGTACCACACTGTGTAGACGCTCTAATTTAAACCAACGTGTTGTACTGCTGCGGCGAAGACGCTGCGGTGAAACCACAATGTGTGGTCCCAGGCTTAGACAATCAAGCTCTATCGCGATGCGTGCCTACTCTGTTACAACTAACAGACACAAAGTGTAGGAAGCTCAGCCCTCAGACAGATTCAATCCCCACCTCCTTAAAACATACCACTAGACTGGACCATGGTCGTACCTACCTCTATTACTCAACGCTAAGGTGATGTACACTCGCAAGTTTGTTGTTATTCACACATAAACTGCGCTGTAGTTTAGATAGTTCTCTGACAGTTCGCCAGAGTGACCTCTGTCAATGTCCAGTGTATAGTAACCTATATACTCCCGAGCACGGTCGTAGAAGAACAGGTCTGGACACTCGCCTGGAAACTTGACCCCGTTGATGTTTGGCTGTAGTTCACCAAGTTACCGAGAATATTGTGTTTTATTGGCGCTGATGTTACGGCGGTCGGACTAAACTCCGCCCACTTCCTTTCCGCTAAGATAAACAATTTATCATAACGTATTTTTTATCTATTTATGAAATACTTTCTTCGCTCACAAATTTAAGAAAAGGCTCCAGCAATCTTCATTTACTTTATAAATTTAACAATGAAAAAAAATGGACGGAGTTTGAGTCCGACCGCCCGGAAAACAGCGCCAAAAAGTACGACATTCTCGGTAACTTGACGAACTACAGCCAAACAACAAGGGGGTCAAGCAAAATACATTGGTAGATAGGCGAGTGTCCAGACCTGTTGTTCAACGACCGTGCTCCCGAGTATTCTCACCTGCAGGTCGAGCATGGTTCTTTTATTCGAAACCGTCGTAACTCCGACGTGTCGGTAGAACGACGTTAGTGTCATGACGGCTGCGCAAAAATGCGAGCATGGGTCGTCGTGTCATAAGGCTTCCGTCAGAATTATTGCGTCAAATGAACGACGGTCCCAAAGAGGAATATATGCAGAGGTTGGTACCTTAGAGTAAATATAGGGTAGAGCACGGTCGTAGAAGAACAGGTCTGGACACTCGCCTGGATAATTGACCTCCTTGTTGTTTGGCTGTAGTTCACCAAGTTACCGAGAATATCGTGTTTTATTGGCGCTGATGTTACAGCGGTCGGACTAAACTCCGCCCACTTCCTTTCCGCTAAGATAAACAATTTATCAAAACGTATTTTTTATCAATTTATGAAATACATTTTTCGCTCACAAATTTAAGAAAAGGCTTCAGCAATCTTTATTTACTTTATAAATTTAACAATGGAAAAAAGTGGACGGAGTTTGAGTTCGACCGCCCGGAAAACAGCGCCAAAAAGTAAGACATTCTCGGTAACTTGACGAACTACAGCCAAACAACAAGGGGGTCAAGCAAAATACATTGGTAGATAGGCGAGTGTCCAGACCTGTTTTTCTACGACCGTGGGGTAGAGGGAGTATCCTCTATACAGCTGCGTACGAAATTGCGTGTTCAACATGTGTCACGTGACTTTAGTGAAATATGCGCGGGAAATTTGAAATAACATTGAGTTGCAAGATAATATTGCTTAGTAATCACAACTATGTATAGGATTATTTTGGTTCCTTATGAATTTATGAACTATGGAGAGCATACTACCATATTATAGCATAGTATAATTGCGTAGAAATTTCAGAACGACAAATGTAAACAATGTTTGCCACGTTACTGTTTTCCTTAACCCAGCTGTTTTTAGTAAAAAGTTAATATTAGCTACATACTTACTATAAGGTTTTGAACCGAGATCTTGGTGACTACACATGACAAAATATATATTCTGGAAGGTACGCCAAGAGTTTCAAACATCACGACTGCATTTTTACGCCGAGAAAACATAAATAAACGACACCAAACTGTCAAGACCATGTTGGACACACATTTGTTACGTCACGTTCCCTCTACTATATATTACCTCTATGGTTGGTACGAAATTTGCAGTAGCGACGTGTTATTTTTTGTGTGTTGGAGAATCTTCTTTCAAAATTCAGCTAATAGAAAACCTCTATGAACAACAATATTATACAGCTGTAACGAGAATGACGTTATTTGCACTTAACCTGTACTTTTATTTACAAGTGACAAAATTAACGTGTATTTTTATTCACAAGTGACACTTTAATTTATTACACGTGTGAACAGAACTTGAAAAATATGTGGTCAAGTGCAAATATTCTGTGGCAGCCGTGTGGGGTTTGCTGTTATATTCATTTCAAGAGTCAGTGTAAACGTCACTATAGTAGTGGTGTTGCTGCCGTAATAGAAATATCAGTACTTGACCATAGTTTTTTTTATACCTTCATTTGGATGTTTATATGAGCAATGTAAAATATAACATGGTAAATAAAGTTCAACATAATTTTTAACATTTCAATATGTAGCTTATAATTTTGAAGTAGCCTATACATATGATTTACAGTGACAAATGTATTTTCTGTCATAACATTTATAATAAACTAGTAGTCCCCCGCGGCTTTGCTCGCGAGTATTATTCGTAACTGATAATATTTACTTTAATTGAAAAACCTCTTTGTACACCAGATTGGTACTTCATTCATCAAGTGTTAGAATGTCCAAGCGGCTAGTTGAACTAATTTTGCAGCAGGATAAGTAGCTATAGCTGTCCACGCGAAAAGCAGTCTTAAGTTTGTTCCTGCCACTAACAGCGACTTCGCCTGGGCCTTATTTATAGCCCTGCCTATTTGACGTTGTGGGGTAATTACAGACACCTAAGGTAAGAGGTTAATCGAATGAGAAACATCTGTTTACCCTGTGCACAACCATAGGTGACGGTGCCCTCAATTATATATTTTCAAAATATTCACTTTAACTTTATTGAAATTACAAAGTTTCAAAGGGTAAAGGTTTCGGGGAAACGTATTTGGTGCCCCAAACTTGAGATTAGTGAGATGATATATCGTCGGTTTACTGCCAAAAAAGACAAAGCCAAAATGAGAAAAAAATTATAAAAATGCTAGGAATATGTATATGTTGTTCACTAACAATTGCCCAAGTTTAAAGTCTATACGCCTTTTCGTACTGTTGTGTCACAGTATAGTGACATACCACATTTTTTGTTAATATCTACAATTTAATACTGTTTTTAAACGAAATAGCATTTATGACTTAATCACTTTTGGCAGTATACCGACGATATGTCAGCTGATATTGTAGAGGAACCTAAGTGGAAAGCGAACTGCAATTTTACCCCTTTTAAAGACCACATGTAAATTGCACTAATTAGATCTGCTTTTTAGTATTTGTGTGTCAGAATTGAACGTTCGCACGCAGCTTTTAACGGAATTCGAGCCCAGAACCTCCCGGAATTTAGACCTGAGTGACAAACAACTACGTCACGTAACGTCGAAATAATTCATGAAAATAAAATTTATTGAAAAAAATAAAATATCTGTGTCCTGGGCTCATAGAGGTTGTACAACACCACGTATCGATAGGTCACTGTAGAGTGAAACTCCTGCATAGCTTGTTTCTCGCTGCTCGTTCTGCTTTTTGGATCGTCTGCCTTGATTATTGACCAACTAAATTTTATTCTTAATAATCACGTTTCTTATAAAGAAAAAAAATTACATACATATATTTTTTTTTTTTTTAAATATTTACGTAAGCATCACTCTGACGCGAACAACCCCTCAGTATCGCTACTTTTTAGATAGATATCGTGGGTTGATGGAAAACAAATTTTGTGCTTTTTCGCCCTTTTGGGTGTCGAATTTCGAAATATTTTAAATTTACGTCTTAGACATTTGTATAAGTATCCAACTGAAGTGTAAATCACATCGCTAGCCCGTCCAGTCGAATCAAAATCGATCATTCACTAAAAAAAAAAAAAAATAAATAAAAAAAAAAATTACCCCTGCACAGGATTGAGAAATCTAATTTCGAAAAATCTGAAAACTGTCTTGCGATAATTTCTGTAATCATCAACCAGAAGCAAAAATTTATTGTATATCTTGATGGGTTCGATAGATATCGAGGATTTATCTAAAACACGTTCAAGGTCATTTCACCACTTAAGAGAGTAAATTTCGAAAAACCCTTGAATCACGTTTTAGAATACTTTATTGGTATCTCGTGGACGTAAAAAACACAACATTAGCCCGCTGGGTTCAAGATATATCGACGATTAATTGAAAACGCTTTTCACCACTTTTCACCCCTTTTCACGTCCTTAGGTAGCGAATTTCGAAAATTCCTGAAATTACTTTTTAGGTATTTGAGTATGCATCAATCCTAAACAAAAATCACGTCTCTATATAAAAAACTATGGGATCGATATATATCGAATGTGAGTCTAAAACTCATATTACCCCATTTTAACCAGTTTAGGGCCGAATTCGGAAAATATATTTTAAATGATACTTGGGATATTTACAAAAGCACCAATTTAAAGCAAAGAGTACTTCGATATCTCGATTGATTCGATAGATATGGAAGGATAATCGAAAACACATTTCACGTATTTTCACCCCTTAAAATAAAGAATTTCGAAAGGATTTTGAGTCCTGTCATAGACATTTGTAAAAGTAACATATTAAAGTTAAAATCACGACGATAGCCAATTGTGTTTCAAAGATAAAGACGATTCATTAAAAACACATTTTGCCCCTTTTTACTGCCTGGAGGTCGAATTTCAAAAAAACCTAAAACTACTTTTTGGGTATTTACGTAAGCAATATTCTGAAGTGAATATCAACTCTCTATCCCGAAGGGTTCGATAGATATCGATAGTTGATTGGAAACACATTTAAGGTCTTTTCACCCCCTTAAATGTTGAACTTCGAAAAATCCTTAAATTGGCCAATATGCATTTTTACGAGTGTCCCTATTAAAGTAAAAATCACCATGATTGGCCGTCGGGTTCGAGCTCTATCGACGTTTCGTCGGAAACACATTTCACCCCTTTTCACCCCCTTAGAGGTCGAATTTCGAAAAATCCCTTCTTAGTGCTCGCCTACGACCTGAAGGGAACCCCCACAAAAAATTTCACGATTCTAGGTCGAGTGGTTTGGGCTGCAGTTTGATATGTCAGTCAGTCTGTCAATCAGTCAGCTTTCATTTTTATATATAGAGATAACAGAAGACGATAACTACTATTCTCCACTCAATATAAAATTGTTCCTTACATTTGAGTAAAACATATATTTTGTGGTCTCCTTGACCCTAAAGACGATATAAATTTAAAATATGTTTCCCAATCTAGGAAAAAGACAACGCATGAACATGAATAACGTACTGCTCAAAATTACAAACATTTTAATAGTCTACTGCGATATCTGTAAGGTACAACGTTGTAGGTTAATTGCCAATACAAACTGTAGCAATGTTTTTAAAAGTTACTACGTTGCGTATAAACACTGGTTTCTCAGGATATTTTCTGCAGAGAATGATTTTGTCTTATGCGTTTTGTACTACAGATTCAAGCCATGAATATTAAAATACCGGAATTTTTTTTCTACCGCACATCACTTTCATTCGGTTTGGTTATACAAACACGTTTAAATTACCGACAAAATACACGAGTACACTAATACAGCGCCAATAATTACATATAAAAACATCAGTTAAAACAATTTGTTTTTGTCTTCAAAAATATTCAATACAAACTGTAGGGCCTATTACTTATTTAGGTATTAGCGATCAGTATGGGCAAGATGTAGGTTATGGCTTTATGGTCAAGTTATAGGTTATGGTACGTGTACAGTAATTGCGCTTTAAATTTGTCTTTGCACGTATTGTTTCTACTGTGTGCAGGCTTTATATTAGTTAAAAATATATTTTGTCACTTGAAACTGTGAATATTTCACGGTTTCTATCGATATTTATTTCAAATACGCACGTTGTCGGCTCACGACACGCTAAAATACCGGGTCATTGTATTGACGGTCGCGTCGTTCATCTGAAACGCTTTGACGGGCAACAAACAGAACCATGCTCGCTGTTTTGCCGAAACGTCTTTCCAATGACGCGTCGTTCTGACGACAGGGAGAAAACACGAACCATGCTCGGCCTGCTGGCAATTTCAACCTGTGTGTTGGAGGTATCACGTCACAGACCTCAATACATTGCATCGCGTGACATCACGTCACATCACGCCTCCAATAGTATAAAGGGACTACTGACTGGCTAACTACCTCGGGGTGAGAGTATCCAGTTTACACAGGCTGTTGAAAAATTGCATGACAATATTTTGGAGGAACAAGCTTCACGTCTAGAACAACACATACTATAGAATATTTTCTTCCAACGCACTAGACTACCAAGGACTGTATTCTCGTTCGAGGTATCCGTGTTTGTCGACAGGTCGTTACCTGCACGGAGTAAGATCTGTCCAATAATATTAGAAGTTGCACGGTAGAGTGGCCAACCACGTACAGTAGTACACACGTAAATGACGTCACATAGAGACTCGTGGCTAGTAGAATCACAGACTGTGCTCTGCTATGTACAGGGCTGTGAAGTCTATTCTGTCCCCAAATAATAACGCAGGTCCCCTATATAGGCTAAATGGCATAAAATGTGAAATGACTTTCCCGTGGAGACTGCAAAATAACAATTAAATGTCACAAAAATTAACAATTTCGCTACAAAAACATTGTTCTACTCTAGTCAACTACTGGTACGTCAAATCAGTAGAGACTGGAAAAAAACTCGCGTGTTCACTGACCAGGCTAGCCTCCAAGAATATCTGTGTATTCAAACAAACAACATCTGTTCATTAGCTGCTGGCTGACACAGTAGTATGGGGCACGTTAAGGTATATTTTCATCATTGGCTCAGAGACTTCCTGGGGATGATAAACAAGTCAAGGACCAATTGCTAAAGTGACACTAACATATAGTTGCTGGAATTCTAGTGTGTGCGCAAAAGAAAACGCGAATTTTTCAGGTCCCTACAAATCAGCAATGTAAGTACCTCAAAACTTTAAACATAGCTGTCAGTTTCATTCTCTCTCTCACTGATTATGATGCGACATAAAACACGTGATCTGTGGCGGGAATTCTGAAAGTGTGCTTGAACTTTAAAATCCTCACAAATGTGCTATGAATGCAGTTGCAGATACCAATTTTGTTGTCACGACGTGTGATTTCAAGCAGGTAGCCACTGCGACCACTATACCGGGCACCATGTGCAGTTTAACAATAACTGTTCTGCTTTTCATGCAACAATATGCACAGATTATTGTCCTTAGATCTTCGAAAAAGCGTTTTAAGACGCACATATCTGTTAACACGCTTGAAATATCGCTGTACACCAAAATTCTAAAAGAACAATTACAATCTTATCGATACTTAGGGACAGGAATTTTTGGTGAATAGATTTTTGCCCCACTTTGTTTCAGTGCCTTACGTGCACACCTGCAGCTCAACTTTATGGCTATTGACAAGTCTTTTGTGCAGAGTTGTTATTCATTTGACTGTGCCAATCAGTACACGAATAACTGTGACACATCACGTCTGTGATTTGCGAGTTTAACCTCGAGACGCTGGGTGTTACGGCATCCAATCACTGACCACATAGCCGAGCTGCAGGTGTAAACGTAAGGCACGGAAACAAAGTGCTGCAAAAAACTTTTCGCGAAATTTCCAATCTTTATCTATACTGGTCGATTTTTTTAAAATATTTGATTGAATTATAGACTGTTCAAATTCTTAAATTACGAGTTGTTCTTTTTAATTACATTGTATCAAGTTTGAATATTAGTGTTGACGGTATATCGCGAAAATATTTCGTGCCAACATACCCTTGAAAACACTATGGTTTCTTGCTACAAATATGATTGGGTGACATACGTCTGACACAACATAGCTATCTAAAAACCAATAACAGGCACCAAGTATTACAATAGCGGGATTCTTATTGGCTCAGTCAAATGGGGAAACAACTCGCAGTGCTGAACTTACGTTGAAACCCAGCCAACAGTCAAGTTGTCCCGCGATAAACCATCACCTCTATAAGTAGGAGCACTCGTAACAACGTTCACATTTAAACATCACAATTATTTATCGACAGTTACAGAGGAGTAAAATATACTTTGTAGTAATTTCCGAGTCAAACAAAACGAATTTAGGACGTCGAGTACCGAGGCACTCGCTTATCAAAATACGAGTGGAGACAGGCGATGAGAGAAGTTAAGTGCTGAATATTGCGCCTGGACGACCCACGGAAGCGTCAGGAGGCGCGTCTCGCATGAATGGTTGTCATCAGGACCACCACGCCGTCCCCACCCCCTCTTGTCATCGGCTGGGACCGGATTGGACCGGTTCCTCTCCGGATGTTGCCTGCTGTGTCTGGACCAGCTGTAATTACCGGTGATTAAGGGGCACCACGCCTTCGAAGCCTACTTTATGAACGACGCACGCATCTATTCGAAATTGTTCAGTTTCTTATCTGCGACAGGACTCTGCGGAAACTAACAAGTTTGAAGGTACACGGAATAAAATATTTTGTGGCAGCTATAAAATATTTTGATAGTATTCACTCTACCAACGAATTTTTGTGGTCACCACAAAACATTTTGCCGCCGCCTCAAAAAATTGTTGTCAACACAAAACTATTTTGGCGTATAAACAACATAATAGAGCTTCGTCTTGTTCACAAATTATTGTGTGTGCAGATCACAAAAGACGTGCAAACTAACCAGTATGCATGTTAGTGTTCACTTCCTTGTCCTTGGATTCCATAATGAGGCCACGGCTGGTACCTACAGTGGCTAGAGCACTCGCCTCCAACCAAGGTGATCTGGGCTCGATTCCCGGCGCGGCGGGGTCGGACCCCGGATTTTTGCATGTGGGAATCGTGCCAGACGACGCCGCTGGTCGGCGGGTTTTCTCTGGGGTCTCCCACCCCCTCCCTCCATTTCGGCGCCGCTCCATACATTATGTCACCCCTCTACCAGCCCTAGAGAACTGCTGACCAAAATATCTATACTTCACCATTGGAATCTATAAGTTCTCAATAATCGCAAATCAGCACTGACTAACTGCCATATTATTTTGTCCTTCCATACTTCAAAAATTCAATTACAACCTCTATTACGATAAACATTATCTAATTTCTAAAATTAATTGACTGATACGTTATCAAAAAAGGAAGTCAAGCTGAAAGCGAATGCACTACTTTAAGTTATTTACAGCACATGAAATAGTTCAAAAGCCAAGGTGCAAAATCTACGCTTTATTAAGGCCATGCACTATTGTTTCCACTGATTTTTGAGAATTATTTTTTTAAGCTTAAACGAGAGTAGATACAAAAAATACTTTTGGCAGTTTTGTTTAAAATATATATTTTTTCAGTGATAGTTTTTTTTTTTTTTCAAAACAAGAAATTATACGGTTTCAACAAAAAAAGTGAATTAACCAGAATTTTGCTGAATACATAATTAGCTAAAACCATAGCAGGCATTTATTGCCTTGAAGAAAAAATCAGCCAACACGGAGAAGACGATTTTAAACAAAACTGCCGAACAGATTTTTGGTACATACTCTTGTTTAGGCGTAAAAAGTTAGTATCGCTAAAAAAAAAAAAAAAAAGTAGAAACAAGAGAGCATGGACTTAAAGAGGGCGTGGTACATAATTTAACGCTAAAAGTATTAATCTATAACTGTAGGTTTCTTGAAGCCAATTTGCGAAAACTAAACAATAGCAATCCTAGATAATAGTTTTAGCCAACGTTTTAAACAAAATTATTTCCAGTGTTACGAACTTCTGAGGCACAATCTCTGACGCCGGAACCTCGTGCATTTAACTGCGGCGCAAGAGATCACGCGTAACGAATTAGTAATTCTGGATAAATATTTAGTCATAAAGTTAGCAAATACAATTATCTAGGATTGTCATCTAGTATTTTATCCATACTGGCTTCGAAAAAAGAGTAGAAATCAAGTGATGTTTTCAGCGTTTATTTATCTACCACGTGTCAATGCTTCAGGCGCATATATGCAACCCGCTTTAACGCCATATAAATCAAGGCTAATTTTACGTACTCTATAGCAATAACAGTATTACAAATATCAACGTTATCTTCGTGCTTTATCAAAGACACGGCCGTTATTAATTGAGCTGCGTTCTGGAAAATGAAGCATAACAAACGGTTACATTGCAACGTGATACTTAAAAAAAAAAAAAAAAAAAAATCTGTAACATTTGTAGCAACCATTCTTTGTACTTGACTTCGACAAACGCAGCAAAAAAATAAGAACAACGCCTCTGTCTCTTATAAAACAATCTCTCGCCTTACAGCCTGTTACCGTATAGCGAGGAATAGACGATCATTCCATGCACTCCTTATAAAACCAATTTATACGAGGCTCCCAAGACGCCCATTTGTAAATATATGCTTACCAACAATGAACCGCTTTAAGGCACCATCGTATTTTGTGACAGCTCGGCTTCACATTTTCGTTATCCTTCTCAGCCATTCAAGTCACATCCGGGAAAGTAGTTATTTTGAGACTTTGCTACGCAGCAATTCACACATTAGCTAACATACAACGAAGATACATTACAGTCAATATGTCTCAAATCCAGTAACATTATGCATGGCTGCAAGTGTTTCCTACATGTCTGGTTTTATTTGTAAGATATAGTGTATACTTCTTGCCGTAGTATCGCCACTGTTCCGTTTTATTCCCATGGAAATCGTTCTTACTGGTGCAGTTATACCGAAATAGCAACTACCTTAATTCGGTTATTTTCCTACGTACGAACATCCAGTTATTTTGTTAATTGTCGCGAAACGGTAGACATACATTAATGTAGAAGTCTAATAATCATTATAACATATTATCAGGAAGTCAAGGCCACAGCTTCTCCACGGACCCCCTGACAATCCTGTGCTACACGGCATGAACTCGCCCCCGTCCCGGCGGTCGATACTAGCGACGAGGGGGCGCAGCCCCTGGAGCGTCCTGTGCCACCTCTTCCTTTGAGGAGACAACTGAAGGCGGATGCATTCAACATCCATGGCATGCCTCTTAAGTTTTAGAAACGGATAGGAGCCTTCAACGATACGATGAAGTCTCACTAATTCCTTTGTTACTGCATTGAGACTCAACTGTTTCTTGAACTAGGAATTTAGAGTATGTAGTCCACCTTACAGCACTGAACCAGCGGCTGTCGAGAACATAGAAGAACCAACTGGTCCGTCACCTCCAGTCGTTCCGTTGCGTACAAGATAGACGTGCTGTAACTATAAAATATTATACCTCCTTAAACTGACGTGATGAATCAGCGACTGGTCTGTTTTTTTTTCTTTAATTATTACGAGTACATAAATGTATTGTGCATATTGCCAAACGTACATCAAATCAAAATTCGCGAGGAAATGGGTCACTACAAATCAACAACAAAGAATTATATTTTAAGCCGGTCGTCTACCGGCGCATTAAATTAGCACTTGTTGACGAAACTATTTAACTTGTCCCAATTATGTTTACGTACGAAAATAACATATTATATCTCGGACAATTATGGCCAAATAGTTTCAAAAAGGCGGGCATGCTACAAAAACTAATTCGAAGCACACAAACATTGTCATAAAACAGCTTTTCCCTGACTGTTGTACAAACCAAATATGATATATGTCGTTCCAGATAAAGTGAGCACTAAAAATTTAACCTTCGAAAAATACAACTACCCGTTACTGCATGTAATTCAACATTAACTCTAGTTGCCTTACTGCTTGTGTGGTTGGCAGCGAAATTACGCAATACAGTTCCATGTATTTTCCTATTTAAATACAACCATACTGAAACAAAAGCAACCGTAATCGACATAATTGTATTTTATATACACCTAAGTAACACATTTTTTTTTTATCAAACTGTACAGATTCCTATACTGTCCTCACAATTTATCTCACAAGCGCTAACACCAAGTGACGTGTCCAGAGAGGTTAGACATTTCCCGATGTTAGCCGTTACGCACGGAAATATACGAATTAACTGAAAACAGAGCTTTAGCAGCGCTTTTTTGAGTGCTCATTTTATTCCGGACCGCCTATAGAGGCATGGGCTGAACTTTACAGCATAGTCGATTTCAATAAAACTGTATGTCCGTCGCTTACAGAGTTCTTGGTCGGGATGCCTGCACACCTGTTCAGTGACTTGCGCGCGCATTGCGGTGCTATGGCGCTTGGTACCAGTGCCACCCTTATAGCATACTTGCACTCAGCCATCAGACGTGGGTGAGCAAAGACACGGATTTACACGTTCAATTATATTATGTTGGGCTATTTACCTTTGAACTTAAATGCAAGCCACCACATACTTTTTTTTTGTAAATCTTGATGTGGCTCCCATTGCGACAAAACCTGCTCAAGTGCGATAAAGTCACACTTTTATATTTACATGAAATAGTGCTACTTTTGTAGACGATGTTTGCGAGTGCAGTTTTCTCTTACAAAACAATTTTATTATATGGCGTAGTTTTCTCATAACGGTGCGTCAGTCAAAATGTGCATGTTCTGCTGCCATGCAAATAGTGAGAACCAATTGACTTACGTACGTAAAATAATTCACAGTGAAATAGCGTACAATGGGCTACGTAATAAAACATTTGAAAAATACCGCAAACAGTTTTTGTATTTTTTAAAAATTCCTGAATTTGCCAATTTCTTTCTGTATTTTGCGATTTTTTTAAAATTCAAAATATTACGTTGTGGGATTTTTTAAAAATGTTTTATTGCATAGTTCATGGGATATAAGTTAACAGTGGATTATTTTGTTTAAGTAGGTCAGTTGGTTTTCACTATTTGCACGACAGCGTAATAAGCAAATTTTCACTTTTGACTCCCCGTTATGAGAACACTTTGATAGATTACATTGTTTCGTACGAGTAAAATGTACTCACAAGTATCGTCTACAAAACTAGCAATACTTCATAAAAATATAAAATTACGATTTCATCGCACTTGAACACCCTTAATGGCCAGTTTCACTATCGTAAAAACGGCAATAAAACACTGTAAGTATACATGTGTTAAAAATACTCGAAAACACGAAATTATTAGAGATGATGTAAAATCGTGAGAATCTTTTCTTCCAATGATCTTCAAGCCAGTGCACCGTCCTGCGCCTTGTATGATTGGACAACGGATCTGAGGCACCGGAGGTGGATTTAAAAAAAGGGGGGGGGGGAGGGGGGTACCGACCTGAAGGGCCCCACCCCCCAAATCGTGTTGAACATTATGTAGCCAAAATATGTCCAGTCGCCTCAAGGAAACCTAGGTTATGTTCTATGATGATCCAAGTAAATTTAATGTGTCCTACTAATATGTATGTTATTTTTAATGTTCTGTAACGGTAAACAACCACACTTTTGAGACGGCTGTTATTTACTACAATCCATAAAATCACATAAAAGGCTCCCCCCCCCAAAAAAAAAATATGTTTCTAAATCCACCATGAATCACAGACGTTCAGTAGTATGTCTGTGTGTGTGTGTGTGTGTGTGTATATATATATATATATATATATATATATATATATATATATATATATATATGTGTGTGTGTGTAAGAGAGAGAGTAAGTGTTTTCCTTTTTTTTATTAATGTAGCAATATTTTCCCTTTTTTACGCAGAAAATAGTTCTTGTCCGAAAGCAATAAAGCAAAAGGTGACTTAAGCCCACCTAATATATAATCCAAAACCGTAGCGTTTAACCAAACCTAATACAGACTTGTTCCCATTACTACGTTTCAGTCAACGGATTCAAGTGCTGTAGCTACCCACAACTTCAGGCGGAATACAGTAAGCTAGAGAACAGTACCGTATCTCTACTAAACACCCCATACAAGTATCGTATAAAACAATGTAAGTTACACTATTATAGTATGCAGTCCTTATGAATACAGTTGATACTCCTAACAATGGCGTTCCGCGTACTGTATGCTTCGTGACATCAGCAATTTTAAATATTACCTTTAGCTCGTGAGAGGATTATAATAAAAATCATGCAGCTGAAATCATTAAAAGGCCGCTTTGAATAAAGTGCGAAACTTTATTTATTTTCAAACCCATGAACAGACAGCATTAACGCTCTAAACCAGTTACTTACGAGTCGTGAAACTTCGTTAACACTTTTGATGTGCATTCCAAAAATGTATAATATTTTACTAATTTGTTATGATCTCATTGCAGTACTGCAAAAGTATACTATTTAAAAAACTTAGCGAAAATAAAAAAGTTAAATAAATTAAAAAAAAAAAAACTTACTTTTAAGTCTAATGTAATGAAAAATCATTACGTATTTCACACCTTTTGGAATCACAAAAATTGTAAAAAAAAAAAAAAAAAAAAAAAGTTTACCTACAGATATATTAACCAATTTGTTGTAAAAACTGCCAATTTTTTAACAGAGGTTCTGCATTTCTATGTAACAGTAAGTTATTTTTATGTTAATTATGTGGTTTGGCATTGTTTCAACAAAAATCAATAAGTTTGCGTATTTGGCACATCGAGACAAAAAATACATCATGTCCATGCGTGCTGTTTTTTCTCCGCGCAGATCTTTCAGCCACCTCTAAAATAAAAGCCATTAACATATGTACGACATGCCTACTCACCCGGAATGCTGCCATTGGCCGGACTCGATTCTGGGATTGTCTCCAGGCGCTTAACAGGATCAACACAGTCGTTTTCGGCATCGTCTGAAACAAAATTAACACGGAGAGGCTACACAGCGAAACCGTACTATTAGTCAGATTTATTACGTCAATGAATATTATTTTTTCATTCACAATTTATGGAGATTAGTTAGAAAGTGGCACATTTTTGGAAAGTTTGTAACCTGAATGTGGAAATCGAAGTTAATTGTTTACAATAGCTATAGACCCGGAAATGTCGCGGGTTCAATGCCTAGCCGGCTGGACTCCATAGTCCTATGTATACATTGCGCGCACCTGCTTAGATGGCGAATGGCAGCTACTGAGTGAAGGGCACGTTCAAGGAATTCGAGCAGCAGGCCGCTGCAAAAACACCTAGAAGCCTATAAATGCCGGAATGAAATCAACCTATGTATATTAGCTATTCGAATTTAAAACGGTAGTGACATTATATGCAACACATTCCAGCTCGTTACCCGCCAACTTATATGACGCGTGCTGTACACTCTGTACTCAGCTACTTGCTCATTGGTTGTTACTCCAGTGATTGGCCAGTTGTACACGTGACAAGGTAGCGCGGAGGTCAGTGAGTAGTGTCTTCATGCAGGTCTGCTACTGGTTCACAGTCCTTCAGGAAGAGTTGCAGTAACAGTGACCCAATATTGCGGAAGTCATCGAAGTGTACAGGAGTTTAGAAACTACTTCTCAAATTAACTCGCGAAATTTCTGGGTCTCTAACAATAGCACAGACGCCATTTTTAGATCTCGATATGGTGGCTATGGAAAAAAATATATTCTTCAACTCTCAGTTTCAATTTCGTATAGAAATTTAATTTTAAGCGATAGACACCTACTTATTCATCTGCAAAGAAGCCAAGAAAAAAAATATATTAGGGATAACGATGAAACAAATAAAAAAAGCTATAGTGTAATTACTTACGAAAATTAAAATTGTAACGATACGTCTAAAAGGTAATTTATTGTATTAATTTAAATTATTGAGAAAACAGCAGCGGTGATAACACTGGACCAAATAAGAAAATCTTCTGAAGAACAGGAACGCCTTGGAAAGAACATTATTAGGTGAACTTCATAGTGACAATATTCTGCCGAACAACTGAAAGACTCGCTTATAAATTGGTAGAAATTCACAGGAAGTTCATCTAAAAATTTCATTCTGTACCTTTTCATAGATAAGGCGACCATTTTCTGAAATTTCACAACGTCGTGAACACAAATGTAAACATAATTTTTGGGTTCCTGGTGTTACAGGCTTTCCAAACATAAGCCATTTTGCTAACTTCCATAGATTCTGAACGAATTAACATTCTGCCCAAACGGTTTAATTTGTGACACTACACCTCAGGTACGCAAGTTGAACGTCAATAAGAAACGAATTGCTGTGTTATTCAATACCATCAAAAGCTTAGGTATAGTAATCACACTGACTTACGACTCCAGATAGACCAAGCTCTTCAGAAAACTATTGATACAATAAAACAAGCCGGCCCATCATATAGGGGAGATTCGATAAATTTGTGAATACTGATAATGTGTTTTCAACTTATATTGATATTTTAGAAATTGATTCTCATTCTGCGAAGAAAGAGTAGCTTCTAACGTTTAATAGAAACGTGTTTAAGAAGTAAAGTAGCATTAGGGTGAATCATTCATTAATTAATGTCAAATTATCAGGACTGTTAAATTAACCAGTCTTACGAGTTTTCACACTTATAATCTTAAATTGGTTTATTTCAAGATTAATAAAGTAAATAATGATACAAATTTATTATTTCTTATAACTGTGACATACGTATTATATACAGCGCTAATGTTATACTCTTAGATAAAAAAAAACCTTTTTTAAGATCTTGCTTGGTCATGTTTATACAAACACCCCTAGTGAACCTGAAGTAGGCCTACTTTGAACAGCACTCACGTGCTGATAAAGAAGAAACGAGTACGTGAATATGTGCACATTTCCCGATTATGGATTAAGAAAATTACCAACAAAATGTGTCCAACATTTACGGAACAGCCCCAAATATTTCACTGAAATTAATTTTCAATAAATGAGAAAGGTTAACGTCATATAAATATCTGCCACTGTAACTGAAATATAACTGTCTGCATTGATCTATTTTTAACAAAAATATCTCTCCTTATAGACGACAAGTACATATATTCGTGTACGCGCGAAAAGGCTTTGATTCCGAAAAACTGTTGGCGCTTACTAAAACAACAATGACGATATTTTGTAAGTTAAATATTGAAAACTACTATGTTGATTATTTTCTGGCGCAGTCGAAATCTAAAGCAGGGCTGTGGAATCGGTAAACCACGAATCCGACTCCACTTAGTCCTGACTCACAAATCTCAGTACATCGTGACGCAAACTGATTGTACAAGACATGTTGACCGTCAAGGCACGTTTCATTATCACGGAGTGAACAGAAAGTCGTACATTTTACCGAACAATACTCATAAGTGTATACACAAATTTGTACCAAATTTCACGTTATATTTTATTATTGAACTGTGAAAAAAAGTAATAGTATCTAAAATTTCGAAAGAATATAAAAAACAATAGTGACGTGTTTATAAATTACTTCCTTCGGACAATCAATCCTAAATAGCCAACCATTTCCTCACGTTCCGTTGATTTAAAGTATTGCATGATTGTTATTTTCTTAGTAAACATTTATCTACACTAGTTTGTATAAGAACATTCTTAAATTGAGTAGGCCTATTAAATTTTAAAATAAAATATAGACATTTAAATATAAGATTTGTTAACCAATTCAGAATTGGAGTTGGAATCTCTACATTTTAGCCGACTCCGACTCTGCCCAAAATTTCCAAAACTTAAGCTCCGATGCCATGACTCCAACTCCACGTCCCTGATGTAAAGTGACTAGCCAGTCAATGATATTGAACTAGCTGAAGGAAACGTTTATTTTGACTGCCACCTTATGATGAAGTGTTTACAAAAAGTCACTCGATCAGCCAAGGCAGACTAAAATTACAACTCAAATCGTGTAGTGATACTAATGAGGTTAGCTTAACCTGGCTAACCTACAGTTATTGAGCATCTTGGTAAGATGATCGAGAAAACCTAGCTAACTCTAGCAGGTTAAATTTCGTAAAGACCTATTCTATAAAAAAATGGTAGAGACTGACAATTCGCTGGTTTACAAAGCTGTACGCTAGCCTTCAAGAATATCCGTGTATTCAAGCAGACAGCAGCTGCTCATTGGCTGGTCGCTGTCAATTATTCCACATTATAGGGACTGCATTTACTTGCTTCTGTATTATCTTCTCAACACCCTCAAGGTGCTGTCAAGTAAGTCAAGGTCCGATAGCGAAAGCGACACGAACATAGGCCTACAGTTGTTTGAATTCTCGCTTGTGTCTAAAGCGAAACACGAATCTTCCCGTTCCCTATGGATAAAACCGAAAGCGCCCAAAACATACAGCTCTTCTATGCAATCAAGGGGAGGGGGCCAGGTCACGCTGGCGAAGTGGTCAAATTTCCCTCCCACCACAGCTATCTGGGTTTGAATACCGGTGGAGCCACTCCCGAATTTCGGGTGTCATTTCCCTCGACCTTGAATTTCGCCTCTCGTATTGTCAGGAACAAAAAATGAACAACAATAAGTTTTCAAACAGAAAGATTCTGGAAATAAAAAAAAAATAAATAAAAAAAAATAAAAAAAAAAAGGAAATCGTTGATGGTACATTTTAAAATAGCGTGAGCGAATATTTTCTCTTTCTGACGCGTTCATTTGACGGAAAACCTTGCACCGTGATGGAACGTACAAAATTTCAGAGCAACAGATTAATAAAAAGTACATCATTAAGGAAAAATATTTGCTCGGTTGCCACCTCTCATACTTTTTTTTACTGTACATAAAGGTTGTTTCTTAAATTGGGAGACAAACTCCGCATACGTGTTTCTCACGAAAAACTATGACGAAAACTTGTTTTGCACTTTTCACCTAAACGCAATATTATAGGAAGTAATGGGCCTCTGAACACCGAATTTTGAAACAGTATTTTCCCAATATATCGGAAACTAATTTACATAGAAACAATATTATCAGCATTGCCTAATGCTATTGGGATCTGCAAACCGACAGCAAATGTTGGCTGATATCTTCCACCCTTATGAAAATAGCAGGGGCGGCAACTTTTTTACCGTCAGGATTTTCGAATATCTGAAGATGATTTACCAAGTAATGTTACCCGTCTAACAAAAATGTCCTCTTGTTGCAACAGTCTAGAACATATAGGTTTCTTTCAAATCACAAATGAAGAATGAAGCTACAACGATAGAGTTCCAGATACAAATTATTAATTATGGTATCGTGAGTTATAAACACTTAGGTAATGTTGAATGTGCACCGTCAAGAATTCAAGAACGCATTATTGCCTATGCTGTGTATCTTAGGTGTAAAACACAGGACTTACGAGCATTCTTAAATGACGATGTGCAAAAAGAAATGGGTTTGGATGGAAACCTAGCATATGAAAAGGGACAGGTAGAAACCCCGCTGAAACCTTTAAAACACAAATATATAAATGTTGTATTTTATTTCACAAAATGTATTCTACTATACAAGTCTTATGTTTTGCTGTACATGACACCGTTTTCGAGAAAGGACAGTTAAGACAAATTATATATATATACCGACTTCCAGGATACTAAATTTCAAATCGATCAGACCAGTAGAATTGCTAACATTCACAAAAAAATATGATTTTTAAACGGCTGAACAGATATCCTTGAATCACACAGCTAAGAACACTCCCGATCAAGTCAGTTTTCAAACAAATAAAACCGCATCAAAATCGATCCATTCGTTTAGGAGCTACGATGCCACAGATAACACCCCTCTCTTTGCGTCAGGGGTTAAAAATGAATGTGTTTTGGTCAAAAAATTCTGATTTTGTAGATACCAACAAGTATCGTTTAATATCAAAAAGTATTAATTGCAGTGCGAAAATGTAAGGAATTAATTATTGTTTGCTATGTGTGCACTATTTAAGATCCGCAAAGAAAAAGACAACAAAATTATGCACTTCTTTGTTTTTAAATGTACGAATGGGGTGTCGCCGTAATTTTGCATAGTACGTGATTTTCATATGGTTTGTGTAATGGACACAGGTGCACAGACTGTGTGATGTGTAACACAAAATAATATATAATTTTGGACAGTTAAGGGTTGCAAAACTTGTGTTACTAAATGTACCGTACCGGTAGTACAACATCACCGACGTAGGTATGTGACAATCGATAAGAAGCACATAACAATTACCCTACAAGACTTCTTTTAACTTACCCCGCCCTCATTGGGGTAGCTCGAAAAGGTTAGCATCTAATGCAAAACAATACATCAATATTACTTGTTTATTCCTTGACCATTATGTGACGCATGGCGTAGTCATTAATGTTTGACACAAAGCTGCTAAGTGATGTAGGCAAACATTACATGAAATGTTCAAAATTACGACCCCGTGCATCTAAACATACATGAACACGTCTCATCATGTATAAAAAAAATATCTGCGAACACGTCCAAAAATTGCAACAATCTCTTGACGCCATGTCCGAACTCTGGTAATGTGTCACACCTCTATGGTTCAATGTAACCTTTATTGATGTTATGTCTTGCATCCGTAAACCTATCGCGCTGAGATTTTCGGAATAGTAACATTATTTTCAAATCAAAACGCGAGTATTTTTGAAATTCGGTTATTATAGAGACCTGGATATTATCATATTAAAAATGATAAAAATGACAAGTTTTTCATTTTTGTAGATTTTGTTTTTATTGACGACTGAGAAGTCCAGACGTCCGCTCGACATCGTACCTTTCCGTACCCGTTGATCGACAAAACCTAACTACTTTACTGCAACTCGTGGCTTGTTATAGGGCGCTTACAGAAACTACTTCGGATCCACTCGATAGCGAGTAAATCTGTCGGAAACGTCATGCGATTAAGATCTACCAGCCCTCAAGATCACTGTTCAACTTGATCCCGGCGCCGGATCCCGTAGATCTACCCTGCTCGGGAGCAGGGTAGATAGCAGCCAGCAGACGATACGAAGGAAAGGGCGCGTAAAAAGTAAACCCTCCCCCGCATATGTACAAGACAGAAATATTTATTGTAAGGCGGTTTGAATGCATGTTCATGTAAAATACGATGTCGGATCGTAGTATTTTTGTTGAATCCGAAGTCTGGAGCAGTTTATCAAGTAAAAATGTCACCACAGTATGTTTCAGGTATGGAATACATTATTATTACTAGTACGCAGTTTTAATGCTACATACGTATATTATACCAGCACAAAAGGATATTTTTCATCGTTTTAACCTGAAATAACAATAATAATAACAACAATAATAATGTTTAACCTCGCAATTGGGCTACCGCCCGGTGGCGAGTGAACTCTGCTCTATCCCTACACTACAAACCCTCCAGACCTCTTCTTAACCTCTCAGCCCCCTTCACGGTCACCAACTCCTCCCGCAGGCCATTCCACTCCCGTACCGTTCTCACAAGCATTGTTTGTTTACCCCTCTCAGTCCTTCTCCAAACCCTCTGAATCTTCTCACTGTTGGTTCCTCTCCCCTTACATGTTCCCTTACTCAACTTGCAGGCCAACCTTCCCCACCCACCCTCTCCATTCACCACCCTGTACATCCTGACCAGCCTTTCGATTTTTCTCCTATCGCTCAATGGTTTCCAACCCATTTCCTTCATCATCACTGTGGGCCTAAAGTTCCTTTCCTCCTCCCCATCCTGCCCCCGCCTTTTCCATTTATTCATCACCCACCTCGCAGCCCTTCTCTGAACCTTCTCCAGCTCTCGCACCTCCGCCTCCACATATGGATCCCATTCCGCGGCAGCATATTCCAACATGGGTCGAACCATTGTACAATAAGCCTTTTCCTTCACTTCGCAACTAACTCCCTTCAACACCCTTCCCAGCAAGCCTAATGCTCTTCTTCCCTTCTTAACTACTCTCTCTACCTGCTTTGTCCACCTCAGATCGGCCTGCAGCATGACCCCTAAGTATTTATACTCTGTGGCATCCTCTATCTCCTGCCCATCCCACCTGTATACGTCTTTACTCACCACTTTCTTCTTCGTAAACCTAACCAACTTGGTCTTTCGCACATTAATTTTCATTTCGTTAACCCTAGTCCACGACCACAGCCTATCAATATCCGCCTGCAAGTTGTTTCTGCTGCCCACAACATAGGTCTACCGATCGGCGACTGAAATTACCGCTTCTGCAGATTTTGGTACATTTTTTAAAAAGGCCGCCAAGTAACTACTCTTTGAATTTACGACCACTCGTTAAGAAGCCAATGACTGAGTAGATATAGTCACGTGACCACCACTACCGTCCCAGTACGTTTCCGTAAGCCCCTATAATCGCCTAATACCAACTTACCTTGGACTCTTGAGCAGGGTTTGTCAGAAGTAATTGGGTCGTCGAACGAGTTAGTTCGGTTTACTATTTGAACGCGAGGAAATTTCACCTGAAGTATCTCCAAACGATCCTAGTTGAAATTTTGCTCAAACCTGGCTGAGTGAGTTTTCGTACACACCTAATATCATTGGGACTAACGGTATAGTGGGAGAAAAAAAAAAAAACAACTTTATTACCACTCAATCATACTAAAACGGGATGACAGAAATATCGAAGGGCTAGCGATTCGTTTAATTTTTATCATACAAATCAACCGTATTTTGTTCCAGAATGAACTATATTCAGAAAATGAATGAACCTTGCGAGCTTCACAAATATCCTCGCTAACGACGCTACATGGAGACGAAAATTGTAATCGTAATACAAGACATTATTTCAATCCTTTACTTCCAACTGAAAACAGCTGTACTCGAATAAATAATATTACGTGTACATGTCATGCCAAATTTGCCACGCCCACTACTTTCGTTGACAAGTCAACACCGTGTACGCGCGCGCCATCTCTTATCGTCTTTCATAAACACTTGAAAAGTTTTGACATGCTCCAAAGTTTTGAAAGTTTTCAGCACCGTACTCAGATTGACAAGCGTTGTAAACAGATCCAAGAAAACTATCTTAACTAATTTAAACTCAATCAGACGGGTTACTTTACCATCTTTACTAATTGTGGCAACATTATCAAAAGCAAATACAGTCTGTTTATAAGCAATTCGTGACAAATACCACTTCCCGTTTCCCAACATCTGTGAAAAAACTGCTTTTAGTAAACATGCAAAGTAGTCAAGCAACCAATCTGCTTACCGTTTAATGTTTTCGTTTCTTCGCAGACAAACGCTGGGCTAGAATTACTCCTCTGGTGTAGAAAACTTGTTGCACTGACCGATTCCGTATTACTAGTTTCAGCCATTTTCAGTTTACACGAAAACTTCCTTATTTGGAACAAAACTTAGTTCGGAATTTTAACGGAAGACCACGATCTTAAAGTTGAAACTGAACAGCAACAAAGCCACCGCGAAATTATGAATGGTCCTGCACTCTAGTCCGCTAAGAATGAACTAACTGTACACTGCCTGTATCTACTATCGATATATTTATTAGTTAACAATTTTTGTTTTCATTAATGGCAGATATTTATTTAAAAAACGGCAGCTATTCCTTGTGCAAAGATCAACTATACAGGAAATAAGTTTTAACTAAGTAACAGATTTCGACGAATTGCTATCCTAGAACGAGAGTATAATTCCAGTATCGATAGTTCAACGTGATTGAGCAACGTCAAACTTCGTGTTTTGATTATTGCAGTGGGATGTTTTCGATCCTCAGTGTATTTCGATTAATGAAGCCTACTGTTTATGTGAACATGTTAGTGATGATGAGTTTATTGGCAAATTTAAGCATCCAGTATTTTGAAACATAATTCGCCGAATGCTTTCTGCAGAATTCCTTCGCAGAAATGTGGGTAAAACCTCAAGAGGTGTTACTCGCAAATGCACTGTGGCAAGTATTAGAGATACTTTGTGTTCATGTGATAAGGTTGTAAAAGCCTATCAGCTGACAATAATAATGCGACGTACAACAAAGTAGAAGCAAATTTTGGATGTAAAATTAGAATACAAGGAATCGCAGAAGTGTTACATGAATGACAAGATGCGTTTCCTTCTAAGGGAGTGATTGAGATCATTGTAATTCTAATTTTGCTGTCAAAAACTAATTAATACTAATCCAACTAGACCCCACGTTTGATTAGGTTGCTGAAGATGTGGGTAAAGCCGCGAGAGCTTCTTCATATCAACACACTTTGGCAAGTATACTTGCCGCTATTGTAACTCACAAATTCCTTTGTAGCATCGTCCTTCAGTAAAGTCTATATATTATTTTAAAAAATACATGTATATTTTTTTGTAAGTGCATGTTAGCCCTCATTTGCCTTGTACAGAAGTAGATATTAATTTTGTGAGCTCTCAGCTAGTTAAGAATAATTTGTTGCAGCCATGAAAGTTTTTCATGTAGTGTACATGTTTGTATTGTACAATGATTGGAATTGTGAATGTTTACAAAATAAGCTACATGTAGACCTACCTATTTAACTTGTTGTGTGCGTCAATAAGAGGACAACAGGTAATTTGAAACTCATATTCGTAGTCAAGCGTAGCCAGCTTTTGCGCAAGTGGAAATTTGCGTTTCTTGCAAGAGTTGATTTTTGAATCTAGCTGAACTGCTTGATGAGCTGAGTACATAGAGCCTTTTTTTTTTTGTGAGTTGTTTAGGCCAGTAGGTTGTGTATACAATTTTTAAAATTAGACTATTTTAAGGGTAGTAATTATTTATATGAAAGAAAATAAATATTTTATGATGGTTGCGATTGAGAGGGGGCCAAGATCTTAGAAGTAGATTAAATGTTGAAGTGAAGGGAAAAATAAGGCCTCAAATTTGGTACATCATGTTTCATTTTATAAATAAAAGAGAAATGCTTCCAGACACACCCATAACATTACATTAAATATCACAGAATCGTGCGAACTGAAGACCAGACAAGGCATAATTAATACACGGACTTCCAAGTTAAAAGATGAACAAAACACAGGTGAAAACACAAAAAAAAATAACACGGTGCCAACCTTAGAATAATGATAAAGTGGTGTTTTTTCTTGAACAGTCCACCTTGGAATGCAGACTTACTAGCCTACTGGGTGCCCTTAGGCACATGCTTGCTTAAGTCAGTGACATGAAATGACAATGGAGAGCTGCAGAAATGAGAAAGGTGGGAGAAATGGGATATGCCAGAGAAAACCAGCCGTCCATCAGTGTCGTCCAGCTTGATTCTCGCATACGAGGATCTGGGGACCGACAAGATGGGGATTGAACCCAGATAGCCTTGGTGGGAAGCGAGGGAGTGCTCTGGTCACTACGCCAACTGTGGCCCCAGTTTTATGAAATAGGCCCTGCTTACATATAGTTCTTTAAGTTTTGAACATTTCTACTGGAGTCTTATCAAATTTGTGATGGGCTATGTTTTTTCTTATAATTTAAGTTTATTGGGTGTGTTGTATACATGTAGGGCCTAGAAACAAGCTTGAAACCACTTAATCTAATTCTTCTGGTCACTTGGGGAATACTGTCATGAAAACTGAAGAGTGTTTATTATGTATTGCTCCGTGATGGCTTCTAACTCCAACACAAAGTCAGTCCCACAGAGAGGTTTGTGGGGATATTTAGGCAAATAAGTAAGGGAACATCGTCCTTCAATTAAGCAAGCTCTGCAAAGGATAGGATTTTGGAATAATCTGTGCAACATTAACGAGCATCCACCTTAGCTTTGCTACATCTATGCCACAATGTCTTGAGGCGATCATTCGTGTTAAGGGTAGGAGGGTATGCACATTTTGCTACCGCTGTGTAGGGAGAGTGTGTTCAGTTTGAAACTACAAATACTTTTTGAATTGACGACAAACAGTAAGTTTACTGTATTGTTCAACCATAATTTTGGTTGTCTGTTTTGTACTCAGAAACATGGTATTTTAATGTTGGGGGAATCAGTTAGCATTGTATGTAAATGACAACTAGTTTGAAGAACTTTTGAAATAGACTGGTTTGCTTTAGTTGCCTGCGTGCTGTTTATATTATTTAACTTTTGTATGATTGTATTTAGTAGCTTTATATTTCTAGAAATTATTTGGCAATGTAATTTGTATTAATGTTTGCTTGTCATTAGAACGTATCAATATTGTGTAGGCACATGCATCTATATATGTGCATGTGCATCTATATGTATGTACAGGAAGTTAAAGAAAGTACAGTATGTTACAAACTTTGTGATAGCTATGATTTATTGTAAAACAATGAGGTAGGTCTAATACAAATTTTTGGCTGTTGCAAATGTTACGGGCATCACTTATTGTATGCTTGAAATTCATTGCAGTATGTTCTTAAATACTTTTTTTTATGAAAGTATTCCATGTGTTGCCATTGTGTCAATGTATAAAAAGGAAATTCGCTTCAAAGGATGTTTGAAAGTTAGTTTTAAAACATCACGTCAATTAGAAAAATAATTTCGGAGGCTCTCAAAATGGCAGAAAACAGTTTTCAGCTTGTTATATCTGAAAAACTACTCAAGGTATTTGTGTGAAACAATTCTAGAAACATACAATGGACTCTACTCAAAACTTTTCACCAGTAAAAACTGGCGTCATCACTAAACATGTCAGTCAGGTGAGTGATCTACATTACCACTGTACACTGTTTCAGTGTCTTGCGCTAGAGATGATACCGCACTAGGTGAGCCAGTCAACATTGCTCTTGATGCCATGCTTCACTCACACAAACAGCCAGTAGGCAGGCACCTTAAGGGGAAAATTCATGATTGAAAACTGACATTGAAAACCAACATTTGTTAAAATTGCCGAAATTAAGAAAAATAACTAATGAATGTCCAGATACTGTTTAATAATAACTTCTGCAATCCGTGAAAAAAATTATTTTGATTACCTTTCACCTTCAGTAGATAATGGGGTTGGTCAAGCCTTATTTTGGCATAGAATTTGTAACTGTTGCATTTTTGGCTATTAAGTGACCTAGTTTGTTGCAGGAGGCTCGAATGAACTAAAGATATTGCCTCATCACAACACCCTCAAGTGAACCGTTCTAGAGAAAATGGATGTAGAAAATATGTAGCCTCACAGGTAGGCAAGATGTGGTACGTGGGTGGTTGAGACAATCCTATAGGTCGTTCGGAGTAAAGTGAGCACTAAAAATTTAACCTTTGAAAAATATCACTAGTTGTTACTGCATATAATTCAACATTAACTATAGTTGCCTTACTGCTTGTATGGTTGGCAGCGAAATAACACAACATAGTTCCGTGTTTATTTGTATTTAAATACAACAATACTGAAACAAATGAAACCGACAGCGATATAATTGTATTTTATATAATTAATTAACTTCTTTATTTATCAAACTATGCAGGTACATATCGACTGAACAATTTATCTTACACGTGCAAACATAAAGTGACGTGTCCCAGAAGGTTAGACTTTTCCCGTCGTTAGCCGTTATGCGCGGAAAGATACGAACTGGCTGGAAATAGATCTTTAGCAGGGCTTTTTCGAGTGTTCACTTTATTCCGAACCGCCTATATTGTCTAATGAAGGTGAACATTATTCAAAACATTTTTTTTTTCACAGATTGCAGATCTTATTACTAAGCCTCACCCAGAAATTTGTTACTTATCTCTTGTTACTTTTGTTTAGTTTAACAAATGTTTGTTTTCAATGGCAATTTTCATTTGCAAAGTTCTCCATTTTTTATTTATTTATTTCTAGTCACTTATATATCTCATTTATGAGTGTGTATACTTAATGGATGTAGGTGTTGTCAAATTTACATACATATACACAATAAGAACATGCAATCATGTAAATAGAGGCTTATACAAACATGTTATGTTAATGACTAAGGAATACAAGGACACATTCAACTATGGAATCAAATTATGTCGTGATCATTAAAAAATTCAGTTTACTTAAGAGTAGTATGTGTTTGATAATAAATTTTTTTTTAATTTCAGCGGGTACCCTGTTAAATAATTTTTAACGTATTATTAATGTTATTTTGATATAATAACAACATAGTGGAGGGATAGTGAGTATTCTTACTATTTCTTGTATTATGTCTATATAGTCGTACTTGTATTAGTTTTAAATATTTACCAGTTTACTTTAATAAACATTAATAATGTATAATTATATAGGCAAGGAAATGTTAGTTGGTATCTTATATGTTTTAAAGATCTATTTACAGGAGATTTGTACCAACAAGAAGCTCGTATCAGGTATAGGTCTACAGTATAATTTAACCTCATTTTTACAAGGAATCATTTCACAAAGTTATACCATACTTTCAATAGGTAGAGGATGCATGTTAGCGCATGTACATGGATGATGGATAGAACGTTTTTGTGTATGTACCTCCTCTGGGTTTACTGATTTTGCGATGGTTAATGTTTAAGCTTAAATGGGAGCAGATATAACAAATCTGTTAGCCAGTTTTGTTTTAAATTATTTTTCCGAAAAAGCTAATTTTTTCAAGGCACGAAATTATATATTTTTTGACGAAAAGTCAACAATAATTTCATTAGTTACATAATTAACTAAAAACATAGCATTTACTTTCTTGAAAAAATTAGCCAACTTAAAAAAAAATTTAAACAAAACTGCCAAACAGATTTTTGATATATTAGAACCAAAAAGTAACCTATAAGCAAGGGTTGTGTCCTTAATGTCATGTTACTTAAGGCTCACAAAGACATGTTTACTCATAAGAATCAGTATTGTTCAACACCAACTTTATAATTTTTTTGAATCAGCGATTGTTTAATTTATTGCCTTATCGTCAGATAACGTAGAAGCCCATTATTTTGCTGGAATTGGTAGATGCAATAATGAACTACATTGTAGCAGTTGCGCAGTATTCTGGGTGTTACCAGCTGATTTTATCTGTGACTGTTATTATGATCCATCCCAGATTCATTAAAGTTCAAATCACAAAACTTATTAGTTCTATCATGTAGCCTTGAGTATGTTTTCCTTCTGGTCTTACAGGGTGACTGAAATGGCCAACATGTACTTCCTTTTGCAAAGGAGGAAGGGTTATGGTAAGGACAAAGGATTGTCCTCAATACTCGTTGGCACTTGGGATAGTGTATTTGACACTAAACCACCACCGTTTCGCATCCTGCACCAAACACCATCATCTGAAGTCTACTATGGTATGGTAACTATACTGCTTTCATTCTTACTTTGGTTCCAGTGTACACAAACATCTCTCCTTCATGAGTGGAACTGATTGGCTACTGCGGATGTTAGGGCTATGTGTTGCAATCTGTTCTGATGCTTATTTGTGACTTGAATACATACAGTAAAACCTTTTGCTTGCATATGTTTCCTTTGGTCTTATTTAATACTTATACAAGATAAATTTCCTTCCTTTTACGGTTTCATGCATATTTCTTAGTTTATTACTGGTCTTTTGAGAAGAACAAAAGTTTTATAAGAGTTTTTATATTATTTGTATTAAAACAAAATCTATGTAGTAGTAGTCTTTACAAGAGTGCAGGGTATGATAATTTTTGGAAATAAAAAATACTTGCTTTGATTGGTACGTAAATCACTCCCAGTCATTCTGAAACAAGTTGCAGAATCAAACAAAATATTTACAGAATAGAAGAATTTTGCAACTGATGTCTTGATGATAACTAGGGTTCTGGGCTGGAGCCCCATTTTGATGGTTGCAGGAACCAACATTTAGCAGTATATGTTAGTAGGCATCTTCATGATCTCCGAGACCCTGAAGATACTTCTGAAATTTATGTTGAAATGTCAGGTCCTACAGTCATGAAGTTGCGGCTCCAGTCAGAAAGCCTATTTATAAGCTTTGTTTAGGCTGCAACTTTTACAACTTCTACGCCCAATCTGCAACATCGCGTTTTTCTTGCCGGAAGTGACGTTCTGGTTATTACAACCAAAGCGTTCAGGCGGCGGGTGTAACTACAACTTCTACACCCGGGTGCTACACCTTCTACACCACCAGTTTGGGTGTAGAAGTTGTAAAACAGAATTCGGCGCTATTTTCGAAACATGTTACAAATAGCTGTGTTGTCTTAAGAAGTTGGCTGTCCAGTTTTGAATCAGAACATATGCAATATAGTAAAAATTGTATTCTACTTCATCTGGGAGATGGGTAAAATACAATTTCTATTTGTATTGCTATGTTTAGTAACATTTGTGGGTTATGTTATTACTTGTAATGAATATAGCCTAATTATGATAACTCGTAAAACTAATACAATTAATTTAAGAGTTGACATTCCTTCTCCAGTAGAGCTACCTGTTGTGTGAAGTGGCACATGACATGAGCTGCATAAAGGTTATACATTAAGGTTTTAGGACCAAAAATTTTATTAAAATTTGTAATTCGATCAAAACACTATACAGATTTGCTCAAGTAGGTGCTGTAACGGCACGTTTATCATCAGATTCATCACCTGCATCTGTTTTTGCCTGCATTCAAATATCTCGCAATATTTACAATTTAATGCCATGTCACTAACACAGAAAGTAAACAAAACAATTCACACTCATCTACACCTAGGCGTTCAGGCGGACTTTCTGCACTTCCTACACCTTTGGTCTCTGGCCATCTACACCCACTACACTCAACTACACCTTTGGGTGTAGAAGTTGTAAAAGGTACAACCCGCCTAAACAAAGTTATAGTCGCCATTTTCATAGATCGCTGATACAGCTGGCAAACAGTGAGAAACCATGGGTTATTTTGTTATTCCAATAACTTAGTGTGGCTCAAATAATTTTATTTCCGTGTGTATGTAGGCGGGCTGTCCGTTGTTGCATGTGATGGGTGTAGTTATAGATCTGTTCGTAATGAACTACAATCTGGCTAGCAGAAAGTAACCTACATGCACAGACTTGTGCAAGTATATGTAGGCTTAAAGATAACACTGCGAGTAGAAGACGTGTTAAGGTAGTAGGGAAATAATTCAGTACAATAATTTCTTCACTATTTGAAGCTGTTGTGGGGAACTTTGTTTATGTCTTTAGGAGAGCAAAATGCTGCACATTGCCTTACCGACATTTTAACCAATGCTAAGAGGATAGAAGTTATGGCATCTGGAATCAATAACATCATTCAGTGACTGTTATAATTACCTTGCAACATATTGGACTAAATTTTCATTAATTACTCAAAAACAAATGGTTTTTGGACATATTTTTTAAATTAATATTTTTTCTTGTTTCGTTGTAAGGAATCTACCCCCGAAGTTTGTAAAAGTATTTCAGAAACATTATGCATATAACATTGTTTGTTAACATTAATAATATTTGTAAAATTCATAAAAAAAAATTTTATTCAACATCTCAATCAAGATGACTATCTTGGCTTTCGGGCTGGAGCTGCATCTTCATGGTTTCAGGAACCGACGTTTCACCATACATTTCAGTAGGCATCTTCAGCGTAACACTTATGGACTGAAGACCAGTAGTTGAGGAGGCACTATATACATAGGTTCTTAAGGGTGCGGTCTACCGCAATTTTCATCATCATTATTTTATTTTCTATTTGTTCTACATATTTTTTTCTTATTTTAGTCACAAAATGTGACTGAATTTGGCTCTTATGAAATTTTTTTATCTCTCATAGTTTTCGCGTAATGGCTTGTTAAAGTAATATTTTGCATGTTTCCGTTTTAACGACCACACTAAAATCAACTGATATACCAAACTGAAAAAAATCACAGTGGATAAAGACATTGTAGGCTACAATGACATGCTCATAAAATTAAAGAATAAAAATTATTTGAATTTTAAAAAAATGCTGAAACTGAAAATAAAAATTTTAAAAGTTCAATATATTTTTTTAAAAATACAAATAATTTTTTTTCTTTAATTTTGTGAGCATGTCATTGTAGCCTGCAATGCCTTTATCCACTCTGATTTTTTTCAGTTTGGTATATCAGTTGGTTTTAGTGTGGTCGTTAAAACGGAAACATGCAAAATATGACTTTAACAAGCCATTACGCGAAAACTATGAGAGATAAAAAAATTTCATAAGAGCCAAATTTAGTCACATTTTGTGTCTAAAATAAGAAAAAAAATATGTAGTACAAATAAAAAATAAAATAATGATGATGAAAATTGCGGTAGTGCGCGCCCTTAAGGGGCCTGGTGTGTGGTGGGCTGCTCGGTGACAAATGAGAGTGAGGCATTGTTTTCATTGGCCTCCGTGACAGCTAATCGCAGCTGACATCTTCTGATTGGCTGGTGTTGTGGTCAATGATGAATTTGTGGCATGGATTGTGTTTTGCTTTGGTTTCTGAAGAATAGGTGCCCAGGTTTTTCTAAGTCTGTATCCATCATCTCTGTTGATATTTTCAGGGTGCTTCATTATTTCTATGGCTTTATGTACTGTCCTTGTTCTGTAGTTTTTTATACTGACTGTGGTCTGGTACTGATTGTAGTCTATTCCTTGCTTGTTGGTGGAGGAATGCTCAGCTATTGCAGATCTTTAGTTTTCACGTTTGAAGTTGTAAATGTGTTCTCTGATGCTGGTAGCTATCCTCCTTCCTGTGTGTCCAATGTAAACTAAGCTATTTGAACACGGAACTTTGTATACTCCCGTGAGTTGTTCGGCCGGAGTTTTATCTTCACTGAAGGTAGGAAAGTTTCCAGTTTCCTTGTTGGTTTCTGTATAGTATGTATTTCATATTTTTTCTACAGTCTACTTATGCTGTCGGATTCTCCTTGAACGTATGGAAGAAGAGCAATGTTTCTGAATTTTTATTATTTTTTTTTTAATCTTGGCTGTTTGTGACATGTTGTATCTGTTTTTTCTTGTAGCTGTTGGCTTGTAGTGCTGTTGTAAGGTGGTCTGTTCCTCCTGTAGGTTTTCTTTTTCACTTATTTTGCTTGCCCGGTTGACCAACGTGGAGATGACAGTTCTTTTCTGTAATGGTGGATGATAACTGGCATTGAGATTTCTGTTGATGCGAGTCGATTTGTGATAAACACTATGTCCCAGTCAGCCATCAGGTTTCTTTGTTACCAGTACATCTAGAAAAGGTAGATTTCCTTCTTTCACTACCTCCATCGTAAAGCTGATGTTGGCATGTATAGGGCCTTCTCAACTCCTGGTCTTCAGTCCATAAGTGCGACCCTGATGATGCCTATTGAAATGTACGGCAAAATGCTGGTTCCTGAAACCATGAAGACGCGCCTCCAGCCCAGAAACCAAGATAGTCATCTAGATAACGCCGTGAAAGTCTGCAAAAACATTCCAACGCAATCAAGAGTTAGACTCAAAATTATCAAAAATATAAATTAGAATTAGTGTAATATCAGCTGCTAAATTTAGTTTTGACAATATTATTGTTTACATGTAAAATTAAATATAAATTATCGCTTAATGTCTTAAAATAGATATAATCTCCAGCTAATATTGTAAATTCTTGAAGATGACCTGCTGCTGTTTACCAACTCCAACATTGGGTTCAATATATTTTTCAACTAACAATGGAAACTGAGCTGCTCAAGCTCTTTTTTTCTGTCATTTTATTATTTTCTTTTTGAGCTGCCAGATTCACATTTTATACCGGTATCACGGGAAGTTATTTTTGCTAACAAATAAAACACTGTATAGTTATTCAAACACAATTAACAATGTAAAACCGTACTGATATGCTCCGCATCCGTATCACAATGTTGAGTGATAAAATTTTCTGGAGTTTGTATTAGTATTCAATGATTGGTGCCCTTAAATAAGGTTGGTAGCGAAATACTAACTTTTATGGGACAAAGCAGCGATAACTGTAAAACTGATACTGTAGTGATTTTAACACTTTACTACAACAGAAATTTTCAAAACTAATATTCAGGCTTTCATATTTCTTTATCGCACCTGTAGCACCTACTCAAAGTGTAATGGTTTGAAGTTGCAGACAGGACAGAGGTATTATTTCCACCGGTCAGTTACGTAGCAGCTGTGAGTCTGCCGGTGTGGGGCTCCCCATGGGCGCATGGCCCTGGGCGGTTGCCCGGTTCTTCCATGTCTAGGTAGAGTCGAATGCAAGTTCCTATGATTTTGTTTTACAATTACGGTTGATATTTTCTCAGCTACAGCAACGCGAAAAAGTCATTTTTAGTACTTTTGAGGAGCTTGAAAATCGTGTTTTTAATTAGCAGATGGCATTTTTAAAACTGTAGGAACACAGTTTTATGCGTGTCTTCGTTTCACAGATAAATGCTTTGGAAAAGTTGTTAATAGTTCAACAAAATAAAAATTCTTTCCTTACTACGCTACAGCACGGCAAACATGCCAGGCCCTCTAACTCTTAAGGACTTAGCTCTTATTTTTTTTTAGTTTTAAGAATTTAACTGGTCAATTGCAATCGAGAGTGTAGGAATGAGAAATTTTGTAGCAAATCTTAGTGTACCAGTTTTGTATAAATTCAGTTTCTATTGAGTGCATATGTTTACATAATTAAATACAGGTACTGGAAATTTACATTTTTAGCTATGTTTTGGTTCTGTAATTTAGTGATTGTGATGAAATGTTTTGACTTTGTGAGTTATTTTCGAGAGTAATCAGAATTTTTTTTACAAGTAAGAAAAACATACTGCAGGTCGTATATGTAGATGTATTAATGAGATAGAGATAACTTAAATGAATGGAGTGCAATCCTGAAGATGTTAATGTGACTTTATTTTAGGCCATTTGTGAACATAAGACTTAGGACCATGATCCCCTGTTTATACTATTTATGTGATAGGCCTAGTTATTTTTTTTTTTATCTTAATGGATAGCAGATATCACAAATCTGTTTGGCAGTTTCCTTTAAAGAAGTTTTTGCATTGAGAGCAAAATTTTTCAAGACAAGTTATATTAAAATGTTGATTAATAAGTAAATTATAAAACATTTAAAAAATTCCATAAATAGCAGAAACCTTAGTATTTACTGTCTTGAAAAAATAAAATTAGCCTACGCAGTGAAAACAATTTTGAATTAAACTGCCAAACAGATATTTGTTATCTGCTCTTGTTTGAGCTTAAAAAATAGTTATTGCAAAAATAGTAGAAAAATGGGATCAAGGCCTTAAGAAGACATGTTTACAAGCCGGACGTACAAATTACTCTGTTGCTGGAATAAGTGCCTAGTTTGGGCCATGTATAAGTCAGTAAATAACTTGAACTATATATTGTAAATTTGAGTTGATTCTTATGAATGTTTGGAATTTTTAACAGTGATTGCGTGCTCATTGACATACTCAGAGATAGAGAAGGACTGGGATTGGATAGAGAGGAACCTTTGCGACACCCTCAACTCCTTTGATAATGAGGATGACGTGACAGAATTTGTTTGTTGCAAGATACAGTCGTTAATTGCAAGCAGTGTGCCAGAAAACCAGGCGGCTGACGGTGAGTTTCACAATGATACAAATCAAATGTTTTTAAAATGAAAGTAGCCCTCTCCTGTCATATACATAATCAGTAGCCTTCTGTATCATGGGTAAGTTTTTCATTTAGTAATTTAGATTTTTATACAATAGCTGACAACATATACATATTATAGCCTACTATCATGTGGTACAAAGTTCTATGTACTGTATCAATATTAACAATTTCTGTGGCATTTTTGATTTGTTTACAAATACTTAGTTGTTTTAGAACTCGGTTTTGCTATAGGCAGAGTTGATTGATAATGTCACATCCAACAAAAACTGAAAATTCTTATAAAGGAACTCTAGAATGTTGCTTAAAGTCTTTTTGGCGTTTATAACAAACAAATTGATGGTTACAATTTCATGCTGTTTAAAGGACACGTGTAATACTGCCTCTAGAAAAATTTACACAGATGGACATAACAAATCTGTTGTTAAAATTTGTACATTCTTATATTTTCTTGTACTGGAGATGTGTGGTGAAAAAAATTATGAAAGCGAAATACTGTAGTGACTTACACGGTGTTTCATATATGTAGGAACATAGGAATAATTGAGCAGTTTCCTGAAAATGCTGGTCTTGTTTAAAAAACAGTTTTCTGCTTATTCAATGAAATTTGTAACAAGTTCATGCAGTGTTTACTTTAAGATATATGAGTGCAGTTTTAATTTTTCTGTATTTTGTAGATGAAGATACGCGGTCTTTCAAGGCAGTTTCCTTCAAGTTCCATCGGCTATTCAACATGCCTCCAGATGAAAAACTCGTCAACTATTATTCTTGTAGGTGAGTTTGGAAACTAAATTTTTAATAATTTATGTGAGAAATATGTATTCATACATCTACTTTTTTATATTAGTTTTCTACTTGCATCTGGATGTAATTTGTGTGCAAAAAGTGGACATGGGTGGGTGGTATGAAAGTCAAAGTTAGGAATAGTTAATCCTCTTCTATTACCTTTAATCTTTATCTCTTATTTTTGATAATATTTTAACTTTTACCTACAGGAATTCCAATTTGAAGTTAAAATTTGTGGAACATTCAATGAAATGCTACCTGAAAGTAATACAATAACAGCAAGTTAAACAAAAACCTTGAGTAGTTTTATTTATTAATTTATTGGCCAGAGAATTTATTATGTACATTTCCATTTTACTTTGAGAGAATTCTTTTAATATTATGTGTTGCCACTAGTTAACTTCCTGCAGCATATTTTCACTGTACTGGAATTATAGACATATCATCACACTGCACTTTCATTCTGCAGCCAGTTTTTATGGTACTTCACTATTGAAAAATATATTAAGAGTAATGTTGCCATCTTGGCAATATTGCTATGGTGCTGCACCCTCGTATTGCCTTATAAGCTACTTGTAGGTTAAGTTTCAACACTTTACATCAAGTGGGAGGACAATCATATTTTGTTCAGACTTTTTTATACGTGTTGTAAGGTTTTCGGTTGACTCACCTATGTAATAATTATCATATGATATTGGATGTATCATCATCCTCTACACTCTCGGAGGACAGTTGTTTGATTTTAAGTGAACTTATAGTATTGTCCTGGCTACTGTTTAAAGACTCAGCGTCACATTAAAAAAAACTTTAGTTAGTCCTCTTCGTTTGCCATAAATTGTCTTGTCCTGCTGCAGGTATAGCCTACTAGCACTGAGTAATATTCTTCAATTTTTATTTGCAAACAAGTAGGAGAAGAATATACATGTTCATCAGATTCGTAATGATGCAGTTTGAATGTGAATTTTTAATATTAACTGTTCTTAATCTGCCAACAAGTGAGCTACGGAGATATGAGCATATCACTCTCGAGTCCTCCACTTTCCCTCTTTATGACTTCAATAAATAAATTTCTTGCCTACATTTGCAAACAGCTTGTGAAGGAGTAAGTGTAGCCTTGAGCGGACCCTGTGGGTCTTGGGGGCGAGTCTTAGTGCCCTGAGAGTATTGTAGTGAAGTTTGTATAGGTTTCTGTCCTTGGGGCTTAATCAGGGTTGAGTGGGATTCCTTCCTTCCTGTGGTTTTAGTTTGGCTGGGAAAATTGTTTTGAGGGAAGGGTAGCCCCGGTTGACGGCGCTGTGTTTTCCCCTTCCC